>OY735245.1:4973990-5209235 GCA_963457695.1 Neria commutata
GCAAAAATAACAAAACGCATTTGCATATTCAACGATTTCGTGTTTTTCGCTTTTCTTTAACCCGCTACTGCTCGCTTGATACTGTCTGGGCTGGAAATACGCTGCACACTACTACCAACAAACAATCAAAATCTTCTGGGCGCCTGGTGAATAATATTCAAATGCTAATTTTCATGTCGATTAACACACACACGCACGTGCCAACACATACACATGCTTAAACTCATACATGCCTAAAACACATAATGTCCGCCCTGCCCGCTCCGCCTCCATCATGCAACATTCAATCAACATCAACATGTATCTAACATCAAAAACATCAATGAACCAACCACCCACACGTATGCGCGCACCAGTGGTGAGCGCCCTGCGTCATGTCCTCAAACCCGGATACGGCTTGGCTCCGCGCTCACATACATTCAGTTCCACCACATCTGCTGGTATCACTGTACACGCCGCCACTGTAAGCGCGCTTTCAATGTGTTTGTGTTTTTATTTTTAGCAATGTTCCTTTCGTATTGCGCCTTTTGCCATTTGCCACATTTGATTTACGATTTTTGATTTGTGCAACGATGTAGCAGATTTTAGACAGTTAAACTCGTTTATCGCTTATAATTGAATTTTATTTGTATGCATATGCGTACGCTGGCAATGAATGGGAGAGCAGCCGCCCCTTAGAGCTTGATATTAATGAACCTAAAAATTATGACTTTTTATAATCATAGTACATATGGTACATATATATATCAATACATCCAGCATCGAGCCTCATCAAAGCTACAAATTGTTTCATGACATTTAATGTTTTGACCCCCTCAAGTTCAAATTAACTCAATTAGAAGCACATGGACATTTTTAACCACTTTACCTAAAAAAGTTTAAAATAAATGTTCAGAGTTGCGTCATTTATGGGAAGTTTACAAACTTCTCCAAGATTTAAATCTTATCATATTTGATTTTTCCTTGTATTTGAAACGATTTCCTAGAATCTCGTAGAAAAACGAGAACAAATAAGTATTCTATTGTATAAGGATCATTTGTATATTGATAGCAAGTGTGAAATTAATACATTTCTAGGGAACAACAAAAGTTTCATAAAGAGAGACGGAAGAGAGAAGAGAATACGCCCACGCGTATGCACGTATTGAGAGCATATCAAATCTGACTATAAACAGAAAATTTCTTTAAAACATCACAAAATTAATTAACAAATTTACTACACGAATCTAATGTCAAATCATCATTACCCCGATACGATACGATGTGCTCTACTTATGCCAGCTGTAGCGCATTAGTCATTTTTTGGTCCTCTTTGCTTCTTTCTTTTCAAACTGTGGAGACAAACGCTCTTCACACTGCATTAATCACAATTCTGTGGTCAAAAGCAATAACGACTTAAGTCGACTTAAGACGAAATTGAGTTGACGTTACCACTGTATTCCTGACGTTGATGCGCATATTTTGTTCAAACCCCGGTATCTGTACCCATCTCAGAAAAAAAGTTATTTAAAAAAAACACATGCACTTATGTACATGCACTTATGTGCATTTCAAATTTCGAATTGCATTTTCTCGAAACTGTTGTTTTCGACAAGTCGTTATTGCATATGACCACAGAATTTACGATCCTTTCGCTTTTTTCATATCGTTTTCTTTTCTTTATTTTTGTTGCTATTTTTGTAATAAATATTGCTGCACAAAGACGCACGTTTGTATTGACTTAAAATCTACATAGTTGTTTTTAAATTAATGGCACAAATGCCTTGTCACATTTAATTTGGCTTTGGTTATTACTTTTCGTTTTAGACACTGCTTTACTTTTACCTAGCACAGCATGTGAACCAGATTTGCAATTGTTTATTTTCTTTTTATTTGTAATTCTTGATATTATTCTTGTCGGGCGCTGTAAACTAAATCATCTGTTTTACTTTTTTTAAAAGCACATTGTTTAGTCTTCTTTTCATGTTTTCATGTGCAATTTTGTGTTTATCTCATGGAAGTTTTGTTGTTTTCATGCTCCGGCAGGACTTTTCCTATGGAGGTTTGGGCGACAAAACTCACAGCACGGATCTTAGCTGCGGCAAATCGGAAGGTAGGCAATTGTCATTCATATTACCATTTTGAATTTACTTAACCTATGGGCATTTTCCTATAGCATCGGTGGAGTCCATAACAGAGGGCGACAGGCGAGTTTTGGTAAGTTGAAAACTTATCCGCCTCATGCCGATGCAGCACTCATGTTTTTTCTTTACTTCACGCCTCTCTTTAGATGGGTGGAGATCTGCCTGCATCGAGCACCTACTCAGGCGCCCTCTCCTATCACTATCCGCAGGTCGGTTTGATACGCCGCAGCTTGCCCAACATGGCACACTCTATGCTCGTGCATGAGCCTGCCAAAATCTATCCCTATCACTTGCTAATCATCACCAATTACCGTCTGCCATCGGACGTGGATCGCTGCAACTTAGAGGTAGGTATTGCCTTGCCCACATGTGAAGACATGCTGGAAACCGCTAATGCGTGCGTTCCCATTCTTCTAGCGACATCTGTCGGACGTGGAATTTGAGCACGCCCTTCAGTTCACAAGGCCAGAATTCTACAGGCTGCCGCAATGGAGACGGAACGAAATGAAGCGACGAGTCAAGCTGTTCTAAGGTCCGCGTCGTCAGCCGATCCGAGCAGTTGAATAGGAAGGCGTACACGAAACCAAATTCATACTTTTTACCTTAAAATTAGGAGCAACTATTCGCATTTGCAAAATCAAAACAAACAAGAAAAACATAACACAAAAGCATACACAAATACCACATCCACTTTGCGCTCACCTAGTGACACGCCCCCGTGCAGCCGATCGGGTAATCGAGCGAGTCGCCGCCAAGTTGAGCAAAGCGCGGCAAGCTTTGTAGCCACTCTAGATAAATAGCGATAAGTTTAATGAAATTGCGATGGCAAGCGAAGAGAAGACGATCGATTAAAAAAAAACAAGAAAAAATAAAAGAAACAAAAGCAGAGAAAGCAAGCAGCTCGATACAACAGTCGACAAAATGTTTCAACGCATGGCATTATAAAAAAAGCTTTTTGCTAATTTTAATTTTATGGTAATGACTTTCTTTATCTGTTCGCAGCTATTTATACATATTTGATTTTGTTTAAAAAAGAGAGAAAAAATGCAGCTTAATGCCTTCGCGCTTAGCCGATGTTCCGATGTTCGCAAAGGACATTGGAATAGTCGCACTGGGAAGGCCGGAATGAAAATATACTACTAAAGCTATTTGCTTACAAAAAATAGGCTTATACATATATGAAATATATATTATTCGTCAAATTTATTTAATGTGAAAATATTTTATTTATTTAAATAAAATCAAAAATTATAAATTTCGTTTTGGTACGTTGGTTTTAAAGTGAGCAATAGCAGATTAGTCTTGAATGGACTTGTGTCATTGCGCTTAACGCTTACTTTTTGTTCTACTACTTTAGTTCTGGGAGAACAACATATGTATGTTTCAAACTTATTCGAGCCACCGCTTAGAACTTACTGACTTAATACTAATCGGAAAAAGGTATTCTCCGATGCTAGTTGCTATTTGACGCGGAATGTCTAAAACTCCTGACAGCTTTAACAGCGCTTCCGTGTGAGATTCGGGGACGGACAGACTTAAGTTTGGAAAAATAGAAGAAGAGTTCTAGTTCTGTTTCTGTAGCGCATCTCCTGTGAGCAAGTCCAATGTCAGTTGGGACTTCATAACCGTGAGGCTGCTGCCAATGATTTGCTTATGATAGATTTGTCGTGTAGCAAAACTACAATGGGTTGAAAGCGTTATTGCAAGTGTAAAGCTCGTACACTATTTACGTACCCCAGATTATCGTAGAAGTCGCGCTCATCCTCTTGCCACTCAGAAATGGTGCACTCGAGACTGCTGTATCCATTGGCAACGGAGTTCTTGGAAACAAGACTAATCATAGGTTCTGCCACTTTCTGAAAGGGATAGTCTGGTGCCACAGCGAAGCGGTATATCCAGGCAGCGTTGTAAATGGAGCTGTGATTTTTCACACTAACCGTAGCAATTATCTGCAAATTCACAACTTTATTTATTTTATTACAGAAATGTAGAAGAGTACCTTTTTACGAAACTTGCTCTTGATTGAAGAGTCGTAAGGCGCATCCTCCAGAAATATTTGATAGGAAATCTCAGCGGGCTTGCAGCGAAAAATAAATGGTTCATAACATTCCGCCACCAGCGACTGGTTTGGTTTTGTCTGCAGGCAAGCACGAGAGCCTGGCAATGTCATAAATTCATTCTATGTCATGATCGTTATTACCTGCATCAGTTCCATTGCTTTTGCATAGAATGAAAAGTACGTTCCGGAGAAAAGAAAGAATATGCAGCCGGGAATCGTGAGCGCACAGAATGTTAGTGGTATTCCGAAGAATATGAAGAGAATTGCCCACGTTATTACAATAAACTGCAACGTTATCTGAAAGGACGTAGACGGTAGTCGACGGAAGATGATAAAGTATGAACGACGTTGTGGGACAGAACGGACAGAACTACACTCACCTCTTTGAAGCAAAAACTATAGAAGGACTTTTTAGCGAAGGACATAATATAGTCGCGCACCACTTCCTGGCATTTAAGTTCATCATCATCACGATAATTCCGTATCACAATAAAAGGCTGCATTCCAGCATTTCCTCCGCTGGCGGAAACCACAAACACGGAATTATTCCGTATCACAATAACAGAAGACCAATTAAAATTCGATCTTGAATACTTGAATTGCTAATTTTGTGAGTGGATTAGTAAAAAAAAGGGAGACAGTTGACCGCGCGTCTCACTTGCACTCATTACAGAAAAGCCACCGGCATCACATCACAATATTGAAGGTTGCCAGTTTAAATTTTTTCTTATGACAGTAGCAAAGAAGGTGAATAAGGTAAGAAAGTAATTCACCTTCTTTGGTTTAACGTCAAACTTTTCACAAAACCAAACAATTTAGCTCGTCAGTTCACAAAGCTGTGAAAAAAATTTGCACACTTGGATCTTTTAATTTTCAGGTGGAATATATCGAACAATGGTTCTTTAGTAGCCAAGCTCCAAGCTGTGTAGCTGTGTCAAAAGAAAACCAAAAAAATATTTCTTATTAAATTTACAGAAGCCGGTGTTTCAAAAATTTGCTCAGCCAAGTTGTAAGTTAGAGCCGTACGCAAAAAGTTCCCAGGTAAATTGAATAGTTTCAATGGAAGAAGAGGGAGTCTTGCCCGCAATGTCCGAAAAGTGTGATCCGTCCAATGTAAAGTGCGCTGACGAAAGGAGGAAATTTATATGTGGTGTGATAGAAGGTTTGTGTTGTATTTCCGAGCCGGTAAAAGAAACTAGATAATATTCAATATATATAATTTGTAATTAAACACCAGGATTCTATGGCAGGCCCTGGACGACGGATCAACGAAAGGATCTATTCCGCAAGTAAGTCCGACTAGTAAGTACGGTGAAAGTTATTTAGCGGGCCCTTACTGTATTTTAATTGAAGGCTGAAGAAATGGGGCATGGACTCGTATGTGTATGCGCCGAAGGATGATTATAAACATCGGGCTTATTGGCGGGAGTTATACACCGTTGAGGAGGCCGACCATCTTTCGAGTGAGTGCATCCACCAATTAAACTGCGCAACCCCCTAACTCTATTTATTGAAGGCTTAATTGCGGCGGCTAAGGAGCACAACGTTACGTTCTATTATGCACTTTCACCAGGACTGGATATGACGTACAGCAGCCAGAAAGAGACGCAAACCTTGAAACGTAAATTAGATCAAGTCTCTCAGTTCGGTTGTGAGGCATTCGCCTTACTTTTCGACGATATCGAATCGGAATTATCCAAGGCAGACAAAGAGGTTTACCAGACATTCGCAAATGCGCAAGTAGGCGAAATTAAAGGCATCTAATTTTCAACAATTAATTAATATTTTTCATCCTCCAAGGTATCTGTTACGAATGAGATCTACACCCACTTGGGCAATCCAAAATTTCTCTTCTGCCCGACCCAGTATTGCAGCTCAAGAGCCATGCCCACAGTTCACGATTCAGAGTATTTGAATACATTAGGTTCGAAGCTTAATCAAGATATTGAAATCATGTGGACAGGAAACAAAGTAGTCTCCAAGATTATAACACTGGAATCTATACAGGAGATCAGTCACGTATTGCGTCGGCCACCCGTTATTTGGGACAATCTGCATGCAAATGATTACGACCAGAAGCGGGTATTCTTAGGTCCCTATTGTGGGCGCTCCCCCGAGCTGATTTCACACTTGCGAGGTGTAATGACCAATCCCAATTGCGAATTTCACGCAAACATTATCGCTATAAATTCGCTGGCTTACTGGTCCCAGTGCAGTTTGGACTCGAAATTGAACAGTTAGTAGCGCAATGCTATATTTGATGATTTCTTATTTAGTGTTATCTTTTTTTATATTTAAACACCAGGTTCTCTGTCTGCAGACATCAAACTTGAAACCGAAAATGATGACGGCTCTACAACAGAATGTTGCGTCGTCTCTAAGAATGTGTACCATCCGAGAATGGCTTTGAAGTATGTTACGCCTCTATTTATTTATTCATATTTTAAGTATTATTAAAGAAATTTCATTTAAATCATTATGAAACGTCTTAGAAACGCAATCGCAGAGTGGTTGCCCGAGTTCTTTATAGAGAAAGAAGCCTGGGGTCCAATAACTAAGCCGCAACCACAAGTCACAAGTATATAAACTGCAGTGTTTTGTATTGCAAGCAAAGATTACACAGATATGCATGTGATTATTCGTTTTTTAGTGATTCCCATTATTCCAATTATTCCTTCAATCAATACGTGCATGAGTCTTACCACCACAACAACAACATCCACCAACTCGAAGACGATCACGCTTCCAGAGGTAAACACTACGCAATTACAGGCGCTAGCTGACGTCTGTAGTACTGTAAATTCCTCTGCGATGAATCCCATTACGAATCCGGTTATGAACTCCCTGGTATTGCCCACAAAGGTAAATAACATGCGCAGGCAAATAAATCGCGAATGCAATACAATACTGATAAGAGAGAAATTACAATATTAATGTTCAATATAATTTATATTTCAAAGGTGGTTACAAACGAAGACATTGTAAATCCCATCACTTCGAATATCGCTTCCACTATTGAGTTGCCCAAGAAGATACCGATTTCCATAGTATCCGTACCTATAATGCAAGCGAAGATTATCGTGGAATTAACAGATATTTCGGAGCCTGCAAAGATACCCATTGCTACCCACGATAATTGCGATTCACTGGAAACACATACTGAAAGCTCCAAAACTGATGCGGCGCCAAAGCAGGACAAAAGCGAGCAAATAGAGGAAGACCCAATGAATAATCTAGAGGAGGATGTTGCAATCGAAGAGAAACTAAACGATGCCGCGCCCAACGATAACGTCAGCATGTTGGATGAGAACAATCTTAGCCCACTCAGTGCTGGAAATGAGCCGATGGAATGCAGCAGTAGTTTGACGTCACAGACTTCGCCGAAGGAGGAGCGAAAAGTTGTTTCCGAGGATGTGGTAATGACAGAAACTGCATCTGTTAACGAGTTAAATGTACGTCCGTCCAACCTGTAAACTGAAAGGTCAATTCCGCTTATAACACGCCGTTCATATTACAGAATAGCATGCAAGTGGAAAGTTCTGAACCCTCGCCTTTATCGAATACTGACATGAAAGAGGAGGAGGACGACGAAAATCACAAGTATATACAACGTTCTAAGAAATTTACTAACTTATCGTGACTGATATTAACATTTCCATTGTTTGATCTGCCAGAACTATTAGTGACAACGGCAAAATCACCGCGGAGGACTTGTTCTTGCTCTGTGATCTGTTCTATTTGCCGTTTGAGCATGGCAGCCGGGGTTCTAAGTTTCTCACCGAGTTCAACTGGTTGAAGGCAAATGCCAGCGTGCTGCTGAGTACCGAAGCAAAAAAAGGTGTCGATGTGTTGAAGCCAAAGCCAGAAGTGGCCGAGTGGCTACACCGAGCAGAGGGATTCGACACGCTTTGCGAAGATGTTCATAGTCTGCTCAGGAAAGTGGCCCACTGCGCGAACAAGGAGATTTGCTATGATTTGTTCTCGTATGTGTGGGATATCGCCGGTACATTGACGCTGGTGAACGCATTTGTGAAGTGGTTAGCGCTGGGCCGCTTTCCTCAAACTGTGTATACCTTTACACAAGGAACCTACACATGTACGATGTTTACTGTTTTCTGTCGTTTGGTCTGGAAATAGCTTTAAAGTGTAATTTTGTTTTTAGGGTTCAGCAAAGGCTGGAAGGAGGCGTTCATGTCCGGCGACCAAGAGCCATGGGTATTTCGCGGCGGTCTTACAGCAGACCTGCAAGTAAGTTCTTTATCATAATTGCTTGTATTGTGCTGCACTCACCGATCACTTTTAATTGTAGCGCCTAATGCCGGTGGACTCAGGAAATGATCTGTTCCTTTATAAGTTACCTGACTTGCCCACTAGCAACTACTATGTGATGCGTCCATACATGTCCACGGATGAGGCAGCCGTCGGGCAAGTATGTACGCGTGCGTTTATGCAGTTGGGAGACGCTGAAAGTGAGACATTTACGGCACTGCCAGAGGAATTGCGTGATCTTATTTCGGACAGCATTATTACGCCCTTCGTCACTCTCACTCCGGAGATGTGCATTGTGGCGCACGATAGCGCCGGCTCAATCGTGGGCTATGTGGCTGCCGCCCTGGACGCCAACATTTTCATACGCAACATTGACATGTGCTGGGTTTCTGAGATGTGCGAGAAGTACCCAAAGTCGCTATTGGACAGCAGCGACCAATTTACTTCTTCCAAGAAGCTGAATGAGACGCTGGCCACTTTGATCAGCAAGTTTCACACCTACGAATATCAGTGCCCGGCCGATGTAAGCAGCGGGTATCCCGCTGTACTAACGACTGCAGTGCTTGGCGACACTCTTGTCTGCGATCATGGCGTAGGCAAGCGCCTGATGACTGTTGCGCTGGCTATATTGCGTGCCAATGGCTGCTTCGGAGTTCATGTGCGACTGAACGCTGCCAAGGAGTTTGCAGAACATTTGCAGTACTACACCAAGCTGGGCTTTGTGGAAGTGTACCGGGAGCCTGACACGCGACACGTATTTTTGGGTCGTCGGTTCTAGCGGTTCTAGCAACGGAAAAGGCGTGTCGCGACGGTGAAGAAAATTCACGCGTCATAGTATATAAAAGAATCGCGGCGACCGCAGCACAACATAACATAACTGCCGAAGCACTCACTTCCCCTCATACCAGCGCAACAGCCGTTTTAACATTTCGATTCATATACAATTGCTCTTTAGGTTTGCCTACCCCTGCGTTCATATCATATCGTATGCGTTTTCTATTGCGTGATGGCAAACTTATATTCGTGTCTTTTAACCGGTTACCGTCGTTAGTGTATCCGGTCCGTGTTAAGCTTTTGGTATTTGTCCCCTTATGGGTCCGATTTAGATTAGTGTTGCATGTCGTTCCGGATGCATCTCCAACTGCGAATTTAGATCCCGAACAAATAAAGAAACAACAAAAATTACAACTGAGGTGAATTTATTCTGGTAGGATCACATCCAGCCGTAGATTCAATTTCGAAGAAGTAACGAAAATACTATCATACGTAAATTCTAAATTTGTAACATCAAATCGTTACTTTGGTGGCAGTTTTCTAAAAGTTTTGCCTTTCGTAGGAAAAGTTTGAAATTTGATCAAATGAAAAAACAACAGATAAGAAGAAATTGTAAATGAACAATTTATCTATTTATCTGGCCTGCTTAATTAATATTTATTGAATGCAAGTTCATTTGTTTTAAAGTCTCTCTCTCTCTCTCTCTGAATGGCAGATTAATTCCTAACATTACCACCGTTTTTAGGCAACTGAAAAAATCCAAATGAAATTACGTAAAGAAAAATGCGAGTCTCAAAATTATAACGGGAAAAAATGTGCATACAAAATTGGCGAAAAGGCGCATGAAATAAAAGAACGAGAGAAGTCAGGTTGCAGAGCAAATTTATGCAATTCACACGTCGCATTTCACACCAACAGCCAGCCGGAAACAGTGAAATAAAGATAAAAAAATACAATTACACATAAAAACAAGCCTTGGCCCCAGTTGAGCCCCCCACTACGAAGGAACGAACGTAAGTGGGATAACTTTATCGCATGCGTAAAAAGTAGTTTTTGCGTCCAAAATGCCTGGTGAAATGGCATGCAAATTGCTTGGAATG
The DNA here is from genome assembly GCA_963457695.1 of Neria commutata. NCBI lineage: Eukaryota > Metazoa > Arthropoda > Insecta > Diptera > Micropezidae > Neria > Neria commutata. The sequence continues at coordinate 4,984,316 of OY735245.1, forward strand.
CGTTTCGCTACATTCTTTAATTAACCCTTGTCGGGTAGAGCAGAAAAATGCAGAAATTTTCAAGGATTTGCGGCAAAAATTGAGACTTTTCCGTTTTCCGCTTACGTTTTGCGTTAATTGCGATTTGGTCAAACATTGATGGTACATGGGGTATTTTGCTGCGACTTGCGACTCTAATCATATAATCCTGCCAAACGGTTAAAGAAAAAGTTCTAAAGGTAAAGTAAAATTAATAACCGCTGATGATGCAACTCTGCTCGGAAATAGTAAATTGCAACCCTGCTTCGTTAGGATTTAAGAGAAAAGCAAGATGTCTACTTGACGAGGCTAGCGACGACGACGTCAGTTTACGGAAAAATGGCGAATGTGCGAGACAGCGACACATCTCTTTGGCTGCATAATAAACTCGGTACATCGAATGATTCGTGGATAAGTGGCTCGATTTGTTCACAATTGAACAAGGAAGTGCTGCGGAATATTAAAGAATGTTTTCCCGACCTGCAAACCCAAGTGAAGCAAAAGTTATTGTTAAGTTTCTTCCATATCCCGCGCCGTCTGGTCGAGGAGGTAAAACGTTGGTGAAAAAGTGAAAAATTGGGAGTTTCGTTGAGTAGCACCAACACTTCTGTTGGGGTTTGATGTGTTGGTGTGAGCGCGTTGGTGAAATCTAAAGTAGCCAGGTTCCATCTCTGGGTCCTCTGTCCGTTTAATTTATTCAAAATTATGAATGGAAAGTTTTTGTCACCTGCTGCAAAAACGAAAGGATCAAAGTGTGCCAAAACATAACCTTCACGCCGCATTCCTACGCAGGAACCGGCCAGCGCTGCATGCATGCCCGTGTGGTGCAAATATTGAGACTGCTGTCAAATATTTTTTCCCGCCAGTTTTCCACGTATGCTGTCTCCAGCGTGCAGAGTCGATTTGTGCAGCTTTTTGCGCAACTCTGAGGAGAAATTGTGAAATGACAAACAAATATTGGTGAAACTACTAACATCAGAAATATAAATATATATTTTTTTTGTCGCAGTGGAAAACCGAGCTTGAGGAAGTCATCGAAGTTGCGGGCTTAGATACGGAACTATGGGTTGCAATGTTGGCAGAGATGATGAAGACCTTCCCGGCGACGAGTTCTCTGAATACAGAAATCTCGGACTACGAGGATACACGACCCATATTCACAGACATGGTGAACGACCTCCGTAAGTTGGTGAGCAAGCACAGCGACTTGGGCATGTTGCCTCTGGAATGTCTTTATCTCAACAAGAACGCATTGGTTTCAGTTGTAAGTAGTGTGTGCGTTATAATGCATATAAGGTGCATTGACTACGAATCCGAATTTCTTGCAGGTGGGCCAACAACAGAATCCTATAAAACACTTTACACTCAAACGGAAGCCGAAGAGTGCAAATTTACGGACGGAGCTGCTTCACAAGTCGGCCGACGCACAGTCATCGCTAAAGAAGAACTCTGCGCCCACCATACCACTTCGATCGCGTGGCATGCCGCGTAAAATGACAGACACCACTCCGCTGAAGGGAATTCCTTCGCGAGTGCCCACATCCGGCTTCCGTTCACCCAATGTGCCCGCCAATCAACAGCGACCGAATCTGAGTCGTACTCCTGCCGGTCGCAAAGATGGTGGTATCAAACTCATTGAATTTACGGAACAGCCGCTGGGCTACGCTGCCGCCAAGAAGCGGAAACGCGAACAGCAACTTGAAGAGCAACAGAAGAAACAGGAACAGAAACAGAATGCGGCGGCAGCTGCTGCCAATAGTTCATCTCCGACATCGTCGCCATCGCAGGCCACTACTTCAACAGCAGGAGCCACGGCTGGCACACCCACAACACCAACTTCTACTAGTGCTAGCTTCGAAATAAAAACAGAAGTATCTCCTCATCTCAACCTAAGTATTAGTGTTGATGAGAGTTCAACAATTGAAAATAAGGACTCATCGTTAGCACAGGTAGTCATAGCCAAGCCTGAGCCGACCACGCCCGACTATGCGCCTTCCTTAACCTATACACAGACAACTGCAACGGCAGCTCTGGTCAGCGATTCAATACGAGAGGACATCAAACCCAATCAGAAGTTGATTATCACTACGACACCCTCAACCGAAGTCACACCCAAGATTATCAGTACCTCGATGCAGACACAAAACAATAACCACATGAACCATAGCCACAAACGAATCAAACAGGAAATCGAAATAAAGAGCGAGGAGATCCTCGTGCCAGCCACCATTAAGGTGGAGAAGATCGAGACACAATCGCAGTCGACGCTTTTACAGCATCCACAGCAGACTCAAGTGCCACGGTTGCAGCAGCGGGTCATAATTCAGCAGCAACAAATGCCGCAGCAGCAACAACAAACACAGCACGTGCTGATACGCGCCGCTCCACAACAAAAGCAGAATATTGGATCAGGCATTACATTGACGAGCACTGCGACTCGCCAAAACACTGGCAGCAGCATCAAAATGGAGAAGTTGGACATCAAGCCTATGGCAAGATCGGTCGCGTCCACGGCTACAACCGGCACCACAACATCAACCACAATTCTCACACAACAGCAACTGCGCCAGGCTGCCAACCCGCTAGCAAATCTGCCCAACAACATTTCCGTGAAGATCACATCCACCAAAGCAACAAAGACGGCATCTCAACTACAGCAGCAGCAACAGCAGGCTCTCCAGCAGCAATCGCCAATCGTTATCAACAGCTCCACTCCTGTTATTTTGGCGTCATCGCCGCTGCAGCCTTCTCGACAGGTAAGGCCTAAGGTTAGTGAACTCACAGGTACGCTCACACATATTGTCTAATTCTATTTCTAAATGCAGAAGCAAATTGTTGCATCCACTGCCTCCACCACCACAACAACAACACAAACAATAAAGTCTATGCCGCTGAGTCAACTAAAGACCGCAGCTAATAACGGACCCGTCATTATTTCCCAAACAATTATAAAACCTGCGAAACGTGCGAGTGCTGCCACAATTACGCAACAGCCGCAACAACAACAATCTACGCAGCCGCAGCAGACGACCACACAGTATATCCTCACGTCATCAGCTCCGCAACAGCAGCAGAACAGCGGCACGGCTATGCCAACGCTAACTTCGTTCGCACAAGTGCGACCAACAAGTGCGGGAACTAACATTTACCAGACAGCAGGCGGTGGCAATGCGCCTACTTCCACCAAGATCCTACTGAAGACATCGCCCTCGTCAGGATTGATGATGACGCCTGTGCGTCAGCAGCAGCAAGCAAGCGGGGTAGGAGGGGGCAACCCGCCGCCGCTAATAGCTACTTCGACTACAACGCAGCAACCGACGCGGCTGAACATACAGAACGTGCAATTGCCCAACAGGCAGGTGACCATCCAACCCGCCTCGCAGGCCGCTCAGCAGCAACATTTGCAGGCGCAACTTCAGCAACAACAGCAGCCGCAACACACGATCGTCTCCAACACTTCTGCCACGCAGCAGCCGAAGTTGACGCAGGTATTGATGCAGCCGAATGCATCCGTCGGTGGCGGTGTCAACGCGGCGGCGAATGTGAAAAACAAGACCATAATTCTGACGCAGAAGGGTGTCATTCTGCGCAACATTGGCGGCGACATGTACCAGCAGATCCCCATTAGCAACGTCAGCGGGCTGCAGGGCTTGACCGGCAGCACGGGCGCAACGCTTATGACGACCGCGGCTGGTCCGCCTAGTCTAGTGAAGACGACATCGTCGAACATGCAGCAGCAGACAATTCAAGTGCATCAGCAGGCAAACAAGCAGCTGCCAACTCTCATTCCTACCAACACGATTTCAGCGCCGCAGCACATGATTGTGCAGCAGCAACAGACGCAGCCCAGCCTTATAGCTACCGTAAGTGTAACCGTAAACTCTCACGTTTTTGCCTTGCCATATAGCCATTTAAATATAATCATATTCTCCCCAGCCCACGCAGCAGACCATCATCCGGCCCGTAATGGCGAATGTGCAGGGCGGTCTGACAACGCTGCCACAAGGACTAACGCTCATACAGCGGCCGGGACAGCAGCCACAATTGGTGCAAGTGCAAACAGCGCCCGCGGGTCAGCAGCAATCGCAACTGCAGCGCACCATCATAACACAGCCGGCAACGCAGCAGCAACAGCAATTGCGACCTCAGCAAATCATGTTGCAGCACAAACCACAGCAGCGGCTCATCAGTACAACACCCGCGAACAGCGTATCCGCTACGGGACAACCGGGACAACCGCAGCAAATTCAGATACAACAGAGTAGTAATCCCAGCATTTCACGCATTGTTCAAGTGGCACAACAGCAGCAGACACAAGCGTCCCAGCAGCCGCAACGAAAGGGTCTATCGCTTTCGGTGAGTTAACGAGCTGAGTTTGCACCTATCTGGAACCGCGAATGCTTAACCTAACCTCTCGCTTTCAGAACGAGCACGTACACAAGGCGCACGAGATGTTCCGCAAGGCGAACCGCGTTTCGCGTCCCGACAAGGCGCTTATTCTCGGGTTCATGGCGGGTTTGCGCGAGAATCCTCGACCCAACTCGGAGAATGTAATTGTCATCAAACTTGGCGAATCGGAGGTAAGAAGCAAACTAGCTTCAAGTCATGACAAATGAAATAGATAATTTAATTTTTTTTTCAGGAAAAAGTGCAACAGGAGGACGGTAGCACAGCGCTGTGCTTGGTTGAATCCCTTATACGGCTGGACTACAATACGGGCGAGTGGAAAACATTCCAAAACTACAGACGCCTCGATCAGAGCACCCCAAGTCAGCAGGCTGCCGACAATAATGGCGGCGTGATGCAGCCGCAAAACTCTGTTGTAATATAATGAATGTCCGAAACGCGTACGCAGTTTGGAAATATTTGCTAACTACACCCACATTTATGCGTATACAATACTAACCGAACTCTCGTATACATTCATCTAGTTATCCTTGAAGTCGCATCGCAGGAACGTTTGTGTGAGTGAATGCGCGCCTTTGTTCTTTCGTGTCAACTCTCGATTTTATGAAATGTTTTGTTTCGTTTCTGGAAGCGTGAGAGATTTAGAATTGTATTGCTTGAATATCATATTGTTGATAGCGGATTTTATTGCGCGTAAATTGAATCAGCAAGCAAACATTTATTAGACTAAATTCTCCTACCTTGTAGTACTTTGTTTTGTAGTTTGCTAATTGCTGGGGCATGCAAACGCGCAAGAGAGAAGCTCCTTTTACACAGCCACCCATGCTAAACTAACCTTACATATAAATTAGCTGTACAAACGTAGATTAAATGCTATATTGCCTAGTTTAAAAATATATACATACAAATGTAAGACACAAACACGACCGCATACATATATATACACTCATCTAGACACACGGACACCCAACACGACGAAACGACGATACATTAAAATGCAAAAGCTTAGTAATTTACATAGATATATATCTACTACAAACATACATACATATACATACTTACAATAATTAAACACTTATTCGTAAATGATTTCGGAAAAAAATCATTAACATAGAACAAGATAAACGCATAAAGTTGGATAATTGTGCAAAACCTGAGAAATAAAAGATATAAAATGCTAATAAAAAATAAACCAATAAATAATGAAATCATAGCGTAATGGCTTAATGTTAAACCGTGCCAAGTTTTTGCTTTGAAGCAAATCGCAGCTACGTTAGTGCGCCTGCCGGAATGCGCCTCTGATCGCGCAACAGCACTCGTTATAATTGTTGTTCTAATAGCCGCAACGGCAGAACTATTTTAAATCCACCCGCCGTCGTTAATAGCGCTCGGCGAGTGCCGACAGGTCGCATGCAAATTGTCATGCGACTTTAATTGCCTACGTTCACTAACGACAGTGACGACAGAACAGCGCAGGCGCAACATAATCCCATTTAAGTTTCGTGTAATGCGTGTTGCTCCGCGGCTCAGACTGTGCTCAATAAAACTGGCTGTCGTTGCCATTACCGTTGCCGGTGCTGGCAGTCATAAGCGCTGCGCTCTCCATCGACAACTGCTGAACGTTTAATAAATAAATTAGCGCGATATTTATCGTCTTTAAAGTATTCATTAAAAATTAATTTCTACACCTGTTTTTCAATGGTGCAAAATACTTTGCGTCTCATAAGCTAGCGCGGCCGCTGGCACTGCGAATGGTTAGCCTAGATGATATGAAAATGGGCTGATTTATCTAAAAAATGCATCAACGCATACAGGGACACGCCGGACGCGCCTACTACTCGTTACAACGATAACTCTGGTAAGCTGTGTGAGTGTGGCAAGTGGTTGCAATGAGCGACGGTGTTGTTGCGCAGCACGCCTTCAAGACACCCACATGCATCCTTATGATTTATTTTATTGTTATTACTTATTATCAAAGTAATAAAAATTACACAACTAATTAAAACGAAAGGAGCTTAGCTTTCAGGGCTACCAGCTCAAAGTATTAAGAAGATTTTGTAAGCTACCGTAGTTCTAAATTTGGTAGATCAATCGGGTAGTTGTGAGAGAGTGGTTTCTCGCGCTTTTCAGAAAGTTATGTTCAAGTAGAATTTGTTCTACCTATGGAGACCCCCGAAATCGGATGTTCGGCTTCAACTGATTTGAAATAAACTATTCGGCCACGGCTGCTAGGCCGTAATGTAATGTATCTCACGATTGGGTTCTTACTTGATAGAATTCTTCATTCTTTAAGTACAAAATCATTGATTTTGGGAAGACTTCTCAAAAAAACTATTCGGCTGCCTTCCAAAATCGGTTACGGCTTTGACTCTTTGAAACTCTTCTACCAAAAATAAATTTTCGATTGCTCTTTACTTCCAGAGCTGTGCATTTATTAATTACAATCACATTTCGATTATGATTACAGTAATTGTAATAAAATAGACGTGCACAAATTTGTAAGGTTTTTATCCATGTTTTCAGTAATTTTCTTTCAAAATTCAAGTAGATTTTAAAAGTTTTCGTAAAATATTTTGCGTCGGCCATCAAATGACATTTGGCCGCTCTTGGGCGATTTATCATGAACGTAATTGCCATTATTGTTTACGTTTTAGTTATTGTTTCTGTGCTTGCCCATGAACGCAAGTGTCTCTGAAATATGTACGCCTCCGAATGCACTTTAGCTGCGCGATTCCTTTTGCTGATGCAAAAAGTTGCTCTATTTCGTATTGCAAATATTGAAATATACAGTACAGTAAACCCCAGTTAAGTAACTAATAATAATATAAACATTTTTGGGCACTTAAGCGGGATGGGCACTTATAAAAATCTCGCTTGAGAGTCAACCCATTTTCCGCGGTTCCACGTCCTCGTTTTCGTTGCTGTTGTTATGGTTTTTATGTTATTGGTCATTTTTCCTTATTATTTAAGGAACAAGCTTTCAAATGTAAAAAGGTTCCCGTATAATTCTGAAACTATGTTAAAGTTCTTTAAATGCGTTTTCCTAAAAAGCTTCAGCGTTCCCGACTCACATGTCAAGAGAATTCTTATGTAGATTTATTTTTTGTTTCTGAGAAACTTTGCCAATTTGCTATGAATTACTTTTGCTATAGAGAATCTTTTCTTTATTGTTTTAAAAGATGCTTGGTTTTTATGTGGTATAAATCAAATCTAAAATTTATTAATTGGTTGACACAGAGCACAATGGAAAATATGTTACCAAATTTCTATATGTACATATGTACTATCTGAATCTATTTCACTATAAAAGAGCGGTGACTAGGAGCCTGGATCGCTATTCCAAAAACAATCTAATCTAATGCATTGACCATGTGATAGAGGTTGCGTCTTAATCATTGGTATAGCCTCTTGCTCTCTATTGGAGAGCGGGTCGTAATGATTCGGGATAATAGTAAACAAGCTTGAGAGCGAATCGTATTATTACGACTCGCCATTGAAAAATGTTGTTGTTATAAGGTGCGCATTATATAAGTTATATATTCTTTGGCATAACTCCTTAGCCGGTATTACTGTGCAGTGGAGAAGTAAATAGTAGCTGTAAATATTACATAATTAACATATTTAAATATTTATTGTATTCTTTGTGATCTTAAAACTAATCAACGTACATGAAAGGTTGCATTAATACTAGAAACGGCCACGAACTATGAACACGCTTAGAAACTACGGGTATGCATCGCAGGTACTCTCACCGATCCGCGCTGGTGCCACCTATCAACAACATGGGACATTGAGCATCGGTGTGGTGGATTTGGGGCCGGGATTGGGTGCGTCAAATGTGTCAAATCGATTAAGTCAAAATGTGTACTGATATAAATTCGTAAGTTTTCGCAAGCGCCAACTGCCTACTGCCCTACTGCTGCCATTGGTCCACCACTCTCTAGGGCGTAACTTCCTTCCAGTGTACAATAGCGCGCTGCGAGTCCGGCGCCTGGCCGAAGGGACGAGTGCCGTCGATGTAAACATACTCGTTCACTTGATAGTCCAGCAGCGCCTTGTAGTGGTAGACGTCATTGCCCAATTGCTGAAGATGAAAGGACGGACGACATTAATTCAGTGTAGTTGTTCAGAGCTCAGCTTTTCAGCGTGGCATACATACCTGTGTGAGTGGGCTAGTATTGGTGGTCATGATGCCAGTGAATTGCTTCCGCTTGGCCAACGCCAACACTTCCTTTTCCATGAAATTCATCACCGCTATATTTTCCTGTGGGTTCAGTTCGGAGTTGGTGCCCATCATAAAGCAATGCAATATCTTGTTCAGACCCTTGGGCAAGACGTTGTCCCTGCAAGAAGCAAAATGGAAATCAATCATGCTGCAATGTAATGCCAGAATGCAGCATTCTACCTGATGGGACCTTCCACGAACTCCAAAAACTCAAACACAATGATCAGTTTCGATTTGACCTCGACTTCGGGTTCGGCGCGCGCATCAAAATTTAGCGCCGTCGCTATAATTTTATTTGTGTTTCTGTCACGCACCACGAAGCTCAAGTCCCGCTCCACCAACATGTCCCATATAGCCTGAAAAAAACCCGACCATTAACTTCTTTCTTAAGACGGGGTATGAATGCCGCTTCACTTACGTTTATAATGTCTCTGTAGTCTGAGCGCTGTATGTCTGGCTTGAGCCATTGCTCCAGATCCGCTTTGCCGTAGAAACTGTCCACGATGATTCTGTGTGGACAAAACAGTGTCTTTAGTAAACGGTACGACGACGCTGGCGTACGGCTACTTACTCAATGACAGCATCCTTGTGTGTTACATTCAGCGGGACCGCCTCCATGTCGAGATGCGGACAGGCGCTGATTATGTCGTCATCCACATTGATTTCTCTGTCCCTGGTCATTTTCTCCAGTATCTCGCCCAGGTTCTTGGCGGCTATGAACTCGGAAATGCCGATGTTGTAACCCTTCTCGCGCAGCAGCGTCACGGTGAAGATTGAGTTGAGGGAATTGCCGCCCAACTCGTAGAAGTTACTCTCCGGCGCCAAAGTGGCTCGCGTCGAGCGGCCAATCACGCCACCAACCGTTTCGAAGAGATCGCGAGCGGCCAACATCATATCGGGGGCCACTTGGGTGTAATCGTAGTCGAGTACAATGCTCGAGTCTCCCTCATTGTTGTTGGCGGTCTCATATGCCTTGAGAAGGGCCTGAAAGTTTCTCAAATTTAGCACATGGTAACTGGATGTCAAGTCTCACTCGTGTCCTGCTCACCTGTCGATCCACTTTGCCATTGACCAGCACTGGCACTTTGTCAATGATAACCACTTGCGGCGTCATGTAGTCGGCGAGTTTGCTCTTCAACTTGGCCTCCAGTTGTAGCTCGGTCAGCAGCGGCGCGTCATCGCGCAACTTTACGAAGGCCAGAATCGCTTGGTCCACCTGTCCGGCGTGATAGCACAGCACGATTGCCTTGTCGACCGCTGGCAGCTCCGCGACGTTCTTCTCAACCTCGGAAAGATCCACGCGATGTCCACGTATTTTAATTTGCGAGTCTGTGCGACCCTCGTATATGATCTGGCCGTCCTTCACTGATCCGTAGTCGCCAGTTCTGTAGATGCGCGAGTATTCTGCAAAGGATGGCGGAAGAGGAGCCATCGGTCAGCAGAGAGTTCAGCACCGATTTCAGGCACACTTACTGTACTCCACCGCCAAAGGGTTCTCCAAGAAACGCTCCGGGTCCCGACCGTTGACATAGCCGTTGGCTAGATTGAACCCGGCCACGAATATTTCGCCGATGTCGCCATTCTTGACGGGCCTAAAGTCGGCATCCAGCAGATAGATGACGGTATTGGAAACGGGTATGCCTGCAGGGACGAAGAAAAGACACAGCTCTAATGGGATCGCATATGCAATGCAGCATTTCTACTACTTACCAATGGGCACACGGTCGTAAAGGCTCAGCTGCTTCTTGCTTTCGCAGGTGAAGTACGTGACATCGCCCATGACCTCAGTCGAGCCGTAGAAGTTGAACAGGTTGTGCACGCCCTCCTCGAAGTAGTCGAAGAAGCTGGCAGCCAGCGCCGTGGGCAAGGGCTCTCCGGAGCACACCCAGAGCTGCAGCTGTTGCAGCAGCTTGCTGGATCGCTGCTTGCCGCCACCTAGGCACAGGTTCAGGTAGAGCAGCAGGGAACGCAGCAGCGTGGGCACCAGCACCAGGCGCCGCACTTTGTACTGCTCCAGCAGGGCGACAAGTTGCTCGGGATCCTTCGTGACTGCCTTGGACACCACCAAAATGGCGCGGCCACACAGCAGCGGCCCCCACAGCTCTGACACCGAGTCCACGAAGGTGAGCGCGGTTTTGAACACGCCCACGGTCTCGGCATCCGTATAAGGGAAAGTGCGCCACTGCCATTGCAGCCGATTCAGGATGACCTCATGCGGCAGACGCACGCCCTTCGGCACGCCAGTGCTGCCCGAAGTGTACAGCACAATGGCCAATTGCTTGCTGCCGGCGGCCAACATCTCGCATGCCAGCAAGTTCGAGCCACTTAAGTTGCAGCTGCGGCGCCGCAGTGCGGAATAGTCGAGCGACAGCGTGCCGGCGAATTTGGCGCCGTCAATGTCGTCATCATGCAGCACCATGAGGGGGCGCGCCTCCTGTAGTATGTGCTGTATGCGGCTTTCGGGGAAGCTGGGATCGATGGGCAGGTAGGCGGCGCCAGCCTTCCATATCGCCAGCAGCGTCGTGACAAGGCCGTCGGAGGGCTGCATGCAGACCGCCACAATGTAGTCGCCATCGCTGTTGGGCTGCAGGCCGCGCTGTGCCGCCTCGGCAACCAGCAGACGCGCGCTGCGGTTGGCGGCCTCGTTCATTTGTTGGTAGCTGACGTGGCGCGCCTGTTCCGTGGCGCAGCTGCGCTGCTCATTGTAAATGAGCGCCGTCTTGTCGGGCTGCTGCAGCAAGTTCTCTTCGAATATTCTGTGCATCGGCTTGGCCGTCAGCTCCTGCTGCTGGCCCTTGACAACCGAGAGTTGCGGCATGGAACCCATTTCCTGCAAGCACAGCAAGCCGGTTAGTCTCTCAATGTAGTGAGTGACAAACGTCACCGTTTATTGGGAAAGAGTCGCCAAGCTAGTTCTAGCAATTAATTAGCAACTAATTAGTTGAGCGGAGGAGCTTTCACTTTCACTCCACACATACGGCGGCAATTGCCGTGAAGTGCTAAATTATGTAAGCCCGCTGAACGCACTCACTTGTATGCCCACTTGCGGCAGCGGGCAATTAACGTAGTCAAACAAAAAACTTGCAAAACTGCGAATGCCACAGGGGAGGAGCGCTGCGACGAGCAGTTTAGCCGCAGAATTGCTAAGCGAACATTAAGCAATCAGCGAGCAGCGAGCGCCCTACAGGCTGATAGTGCCAGCGCCATTCTAAAACGTCGATCGATTCTGGCAGCGGCTATTAACATTTCCTACCTGTCTGATCACACACACGCACACACACACACGCACTCAGCATAGCCGCAAGCGCGCGCGCGCTGATTTCCATTTTAAATAGCATTTAAAAAGCATTTGAAATCGACCGCCAATTGGCAGCGCGTTGCAGTGAATGCTTACAAATGCTTCCAACTTGATTGCTTGCATGCAAGCATTTACATTTTAACTGTATGCTCTTTTATATGTACATATGTGTGCACACAAGCGGCCGGGCAAAATATATACCAAACAAAAAAATTTGAAAACTCAATGACGGGAAATTGCTGCTCTCAAGCGATTTTCATTAATGTTTAACGATTTTGTTAGTTCGTAGCAGCGCAGTTAATTACAAAAATGAAACTAAATTATTTTATTTGCGTAGCATAAAATAAAGAACCTTGCCAGTGGCTCATAAATAATTATGCCATTAATCTCAAGCGCAGGCAACGATGGCGTGCGCTTGGGGAATGGAGGATAATAGCGCATCAGCTTGCACTCTACACCGTCCACAGCCAAGAGCGAAGAAGAGGAGCCGCACGACGATGGTGCCATCTAGTGTCAAATGTAGACAAAAAGCGTAAACTGCAAATCGTTAGTTAATACTTTTTGTCGATTATATTATGCGGGCATTCGACCTTCTGCGTAGTAGCTACTTTTATAGTAAAAACGTTTATTGCATTCAATAATCTCAGTGTCAATTAAAATTTAATAATTGCTTTGCGCTCTTTTTTACACCTTCTTGGTATGAGTTCCTGTTGCATTTTTCATCAACTAACACGTACATACATACATACATACATACATACATACATACATATGTATGCATAGGAAATTCCATGCATTGCGCGTTTAAATTTTAGCTTTATACAATTTATACATTTGATTCTATGTGCGACATGTTAAAAGAATTTTACTCGCACATTTATGAGACACTTCCGATTTTTGCTGTTGCTCAGTTTTGTAGTTTCTTAAATTTATATGAAATCTAGCAAAATAGAACAAACGCGTCAAATATCGGCGTGAGATTTTGGTCCGCGTTGATGTGCGCTTAAAATTATATTAAACTTATATGAGGCATATACATACATACCTACTACCTACATATGCATGTATGTACATATGTACATACATATGTACATACATACATACATATGTGCAATTATAAGCAGGCATATAAGTTGGGCTTCCTTTTCGTTGCTGGTTTTTTTTCTTTATGTATTATTTGAACTTAAGTCAGTACTTTTTAAGCACTCACCACGAGAAAGTTTCAGGAATGCAAATATTTTCAGAAATTGTACTATCGGGAGGACCTGGGTTCAACTCTCAGTCCGGCATATAACATCTAATATGTACAAAGAGAATTTGTTTTCAAATTGTTTCTTTGCGCGGCGCCACTTCTCGCGAGAATATTCTTCACCATGAAACGCTTCTCAACCAGTTCGGATTCGGTTAATGTAGGTCCCGTTAATTTGTGAAAAATAAGACAAGCACACATAAGTTAATGCGAGGAAGCTAGGGCTAAGCCCAGAATAATCGCTTCTGTGCGGGCTGTTGCGCCAATTATTATTATAAATACTTTCGTGGCAAAAGATATAAATGACCTTTTGATTATTTAATTTTATAAAAATGGTAGTTAGTCAGAAGTCATAGATAACTGGAAAACTGCCTTAGAAGATCACTCTTGCGTCCGACTGTTTGATATTATTGTAGTTTTGAAAATAATGGGCTGTGCCAAATGTTTCTTCCATTTGAACATAACGAACCGGATTTTTAGATTGTTTTTACACTACCAATTGAAACAAAATATGTAGGTACCACTGTTTAATAGGCTTTATGCTAGTTTTAATTTTTCACCATTCAGTTTTGAATTATTATAGGCAAATTTGGGTATGTCATCGATCATCGATCGATTTTTAAAATGTCATCGATCGACTTAACCCATTTTATAAGCTTTATATTTAATATATAGTTTTGTAAATCAGTGATGTTCTCGAAAAACTCTTCTAAGGCAAACTTTACATGAATTCTGCAAAAGCTGAAAGCCAAAAGCCTGCATTGCTGTCAAATTATGACTGCTCTCGCGCCACTGTGCGGCGCCGCATTTTGTAATCTTCTCGCTCGTTAGTGCACGCTCCATGCGCGACCATTTAGCAGTGGAAGAGTGGAAGTGTTAAGTGTTAAGCGGCAGTGGCGGTGGCGGTAGTAAAACACATAAGCTGTTTTATTGCGTGTGGTTGTTGTTGCCGTTGTTGTCTAATAGCGACCGAGCAATGCGCGAGAAGAATACTGCCGCTTTGACCTTCTGCGCTAAAGCGCAGGCGCAGCAACGGATAATTCCGTTCAACAGTCTTTCAATGTTCTTCATCTGTGCGCGCCACACATACAAACACACTCTCTCGACTTCTAGTCGAATTGTAAATTGTGACCTCAAAACTTCTAAATACATTTAAAATACTGTTGGAAATCATGTAATTAAGTTATCTACGCCTGAATTAAAGCAACAGCTACAATTTGAATAATTCCTCCGATTATGTTTATTGAACGATACACACACAAACACACTCGCCTGTGCATAAGCTCACACACGTATAAGCGTGTCTTTCTACTGCACCAACACAATCCAATACCGCTCGCGGCGAACGGCAGCGGATTCCAGCCTGTATCAAGCTTTGCGCTTCGCATTCATAAATTCAATAAAATTAAATGTGAAATTGATTCAAACTGATAAGCGACCTGTAAAAGTCTATGAACGGCTTTGGTCGCTTGCCATTCACCAACGGCCAAGCATGTTTGGGAATGTTGGCGTCAGCTGATGGGCAGCGATTGCAGCTATGATTGCACCTTGCCGATTGCAGGCGCCACGGAAAATGTTTGCTGGCTATCAGCAACTTCCAGCGCGTGCGCATGAGCAAAGTTAGCGTACGATTTGGTGTGTCTGCTCGCAGGCACCGCCAGCTGCACACGCAGAGTATAAGTACACCTCGAATCAAATAAAAGTCATATAAGACTTTATTGCTGCTGCGGTCATGTTATGGGTTCCATGTTATGGGTTCCAGCTTCAAACCTAGAAACCAGAATTATCTAACTCAAGCCAACAAAATTTAAATTTGCCTATACGATTTAATTTGAATATATGTGTGAAGTGAATGACTTTCAAAAGACAAAATTGATTTCAGGAAAATTTTATTGAAGTATGGGAAAAATGCATAGCTGCAGAGTTGAAGCAAAAACTTATAGACTCCTGGCATCAGAAGCGGAAGTCTCCCATACAAAAGCATTAGAAAATAAAATTCAAAAACCCAAACAGATTTCTAAGAAAAGCTTGATGAACGATGTTGTACTTGTTATATGCTGCGAATATCACTTAAGCGAAAAAAGGAATTTGTAAGAATCCAAAAATTTCAGCATTTTAAATAATTCCTCTAATTTCGATTTATGCTTTCAGAAGCTGAGCTAACGTGTTTTGAATTTAATTTTTTCGATTGGAATTATGTAACATTTTCTGAAATGTAGTTTACAATTCTGCAATTTAATTAACACTTTCTGCATTGACAATTTTATTTCTGAAATTTAATTTTCGTTTCATGACATTTAATCAAAATTTTTTGAATATGAAATTTGAATTTTCATTTTTCAATCTGAAATTCAATTTACAATTTTTGAATTGAAAATTGCTATTCTGAAATTCAATTTACGTTTGATTTAAATTTTCCGAATATACTAGACTTTTTGTATATTAATGGGCATATAATGCAATTTACAGTTTCTGAAATAAAAAAATTTTTTATATCAGAAATTCTAGTTATGCTTTCTGAAACTGAATTAAAATTTTCTTTACATAACATTTCAGAATTTTAATTTATATTTCTAAAATCCAATTTTCTTTCACCTTTCACGTTTTCTGAAAATAAATAAACACTTTCTGATTTTAAAGTTTTTGGTACTCAAATTCAATTAACACTTTTTAAGTTCGAAGTTAAATTCTGAAATACAATTTACACTTTCTCTTTCTATGACAGAATAAATGAAAACGATTCAAGAGGGGTGTTCATTTAATGACGCGCATGCGCCACAAGCAAAGAGGTACATTTTTTCATATCTGCTTAAACTGATTGATGCGCTCGTATTTTTTTAAGTGTAAATTTTGCGGTGAAACGAATGGCCAAAAATGCGTTGCTTCTCTCCAATGACATTTACATGCAAATGTTTTGGCCACGATAGGCCAATACCAGTGTTGGATTCAGCGCTCATTGCTGGTCGTCTGGAGCGACCGCCTGTTGCACAAAGAGCCGCCGCAATCTCAATCTCAACATCGATTGCAGCTAACTTTACATGTTTCATTGGCAGAAGCAGGCTGAACAATTTTGGCATTTCTGATTAATGTGCAACCTAAAAAGCGCAATTGGCATGCAATTGCATCGAGGGGCGGGCTGAAGTGGGCTTCATATCGGCAATCGACAGGCAGAACGTGTGCAGACACAGCCGCGGGTTGTAATTGGCTGCAAAAGTCAAGTGCCGCGGCGGCTGCCGTCCGTACAGTTGCTGCAACTGCAGCAACAACAGCAACAGCAACGTGTTGCCGCATTTTGGCGCGCACTCATTGTGCAACCGCGCTGCGCGCTGCGGCGGCGAGTGGTATATTTTTATTGGTATTTTGCTTCTGGCTTCTTTTTGTTGTTGTTGCTGCAATAAGACTGTGCATTTCTTAATATTGCAGCCGCGATCCTAACCGCCTAAAATTGTTCACCTTCGCTGCCTCCGCTGATGACGGGGAGAAATCTTGTACAGAGCTGCGCGCGGTGTGAGTGTGTCTGTAGTTTTCGTTAATATTTTTTAAGAAAACCACCAAAGGCTCTGCTGCCCCTGACAGAGTGCTGTGGGATTTTTGTTCGTTTGTGTGAGTATGAGTTCGAGTTTGTGTTAGTGTGCTGACGCAACGCAGCCACTGTTGAATGCGCACTTTTTGCAAGAACTGCTCGAAGCCATTGCGGTCGGTCATAGTCATGGAACCGTCAGCGCACTTGGCTGTCAGACAAAATGCCAAGCGCGGCAAAACAACAATTGCAATGATTGACGTTGCTGCAGTCGCCCATTTGTTCAGCGAGTGCGGCAAAGTTAGGCGCCTTTTAACGTCACACTCCGGCAGGCAAGGCAGCTGGGTAGCAGGAGGCAGGAAGCGCTGTTGGCTACATTTCCTGCTTTTCGTCGCATTAATTGCTCGGGAGTCTTGCTTCAATTAATTAGCGACTAAAAGTGAGCCTTTTGTGATGGTGTGGGAAGGGGGGTGAAGGGTGCAGAGAATTGCTCCTAAAATGGTTGCGCACTTCCGAATCGAATGCACTGCATTGCATTGCTCTCCATAATTCCCTCGAGAACTGTTGGATTCTGCTTCCGATTTTATTTCTTGTTGCTCGGAATATTTTTCGTGTTCGTGTTCGTTGCTGTTGTTTTGTTTTGTTGTTGTTGTTGTGTTTGAAATTTTGTAAACAGTGAATGCAATTTGTTTTGATTCGCTTAATTGAGTAAGCGTACATAATTGAAGCAGCCACACAAACACAGGCACACACGCGAAAAAAACGCTCACACACACCGACACAAAGACGAGCGAATGGGCAAGCGTACATACATACATACCTATGCATACGTGTACGTTCATAGCACCCATACGACCCGGCAGCCATCGAATTGCAGCATATTCCGTACGTATAATAACTAAACTAAACTAAGCGAGGATGGTAATTGACAGGCACTTCATTCTGTTGCCTCGTGCGTGTATGCGCGTGTGTGTGCGAGCGACTGAGAGTGTGCATGTGCTTTTGATTTGTTGCTTGGGGGGTACTGGGCATTGCTTGTGAGTGCAGATTTAAATTTGTTCTGGCAGCGGCGGCGGCCCTCGATTTTCGAGTGGCGACTGTTTCCGAGTTTGTGACTCAATTTAATAACCACTTGTGGACGCTTACTGCAGGCATCACAGGCGCTGCCGAATTGTTGGAAAAAAGAACCGCACCAACAACAACAACAGCATCGACCAAAGCAAGCACAATAACAAGTTCAACAAAATAGTCATATTAGTTCTTATTAATTTGAACTTAATTCCATGCTGTGTGACAGCTATCACACACACACCATACATACAATCGCTGCACTCACACACATATGCATGGACAAAAAACTGAAAGCCGTAAGCGCCGATATAAGCACTCGCTGCATGCCTAATTAAGTATTTTTGTTTTTTATTGGCCTGGACTGGACTGTACTGGCTCAGGGCTACGTGCAACGCCTTCCTCATTCTCCAGCTGAACGCTACTTCTCTGCCACGCCACAACGCCACATGCGCGCTGTGTGCTCAGGCTGCACTGCAAATGCAACAGCAACAGTAGCAGCGGCAGCGGATTTTAGTTTTGTAATAAAACTGATAAATTGAAAAAATTCTAATTACCGACGTCGTAAATCTTAGATTTATAGGTCGTTTCGCACCATCACACCTGCTGCTGCTACGGCCGCGGCGTCATTGACTGCAGCCGTTGACTTTGGCAGTTTCGAGTAAGCCACTCCACTCCGCGTGCAGCTAGCGAAGCTTCTTGCGCTTTTGCATTGTTTCTATGTAGCCGCCATCACTGCCACTGCCATCGCCGCCGCTGCTGCTGCTGCTGTCAGATTTCCCGGCGCAAGGTCTTTCGAGCGCAGTAATTGTAGTCTTACGTGTTTGCAGCGAATTGTTTCGGTCATTTCACATGCGAGTGTAATTTTTGTGTGGAACTCACGATGTCTCACAAGAGCCGCAGTAACTGCTTCTGGTTTGTGTGTTAGTATGTGTGTGTGTGTGTGTGTGTGTGTGTGTGTATGGAATCAAAACTCTTAATTACAATGCCACGGAGGTCAGCATTCAGTTAAGCACGCATTGAACAAGTTCTTTGAAACCCCCCCCTGCTCCGTATTGACCTTTTACTTCCGGTTTTGTTGCATGTGCTCTACGCATTTACAGCGGCTTACAGAGACTTGGCACGTATGCAAATTGTCCGTCCCTCTCCCTGCTTTCTATTAAATGCATATACAACCAGATTCCAGCAGACAACTGGATTTTCATAACACAGGCACCCAAAAGGCGCCATTTTTGCACTCAGCCGCCAGTTCTGGAAAATAATCCGAGCTCTTTTTTAGAGCCGTAAATGGCAGAGGAAAACGTATAAGTTCTCTTGAAATAACATAAACTGGTCTTATCCATTTCGGTCTGCCTTTTTTTCCCCGCGTAATAACGTTTTTATTGGGGATTTCTGTTAAGAATTAGTATTGCCCTTAAAAAATTGTTAACATATTCTGTCGTGGTTTATATTAAAGATGATATGAGGCATGCAGCGTTACTTTACGTTACTTTTAGAAAAAAGACAATGTACAGTATCGTGTGCGGGACGACTGAAAAGGATACGCTTTTATTTTATCTCTAAGTTTCTCTTTAAATCGTTATAGAGGAATTAAGCACAAAGAAATTATAGCAGCAAAATTGATATATAAAGATTTTCCATTTCAGAAGCGGATTTCAAATTAGCCAAATTAATTTTAAAAAATATAGTATTTAAATTTAGAAAAGTGCAAGGGATTTCAGAAATAGTCACGTTGATTTCACAAACGATTAAATTAAAATCGGATTATTTAAATTGATTGATTTTAGAATTTTGCGAATTAATTTTTGATTTATTAATAACAACTCAAACAATTTGTGAATTTAATACTTTTTGTTACAAATTGCGTACGGCAGGTCAATAGAAAAATGTTTGTGCTCTATCACAAATACAACTTTCATTCAATTTGGCGTCTGACTTTTAGAGATCCTTCCTGGTTGGTATCAAAATAGTTTTTCATATTTCTTTATTGGGTTTGCAAGTAAAAAGATGAAAGAAAAATGCCTGTCTGCGTGCTATTTCATGCGGTTTTCTGAAGTATTGTACTTATTAATAACAATTTTAGGAAATGTTTAGCATAATACGTAGTCTAATACAGCATTCGTGCTGAACATTAAATGTACATTTAGAGCATTTGTCTAATGGATACATGCATTTAATGCTCGGCATAATTCTAACGCTTCGAATTATATAAAAAAAAAATTCAATTTTGAGAATCGAAAAAATCGAAATTTCAAACAAATTTCGAAGTTTAAATACCAATATTTTTCAGCCTAATGAACTTTTATCATTAAAATTATTTAAAAAAAGTTTTTTAAAAATTTACCAGAAGAATTCAATTTATAGAAAAATATTTAAATCTGAAAGAAATTTCGAAGTTTAGATATCAAAATTTGACAGCTTTAATGTCACTTTTTAAGATTAAACTTAAAATTTTTAAGAAATACAGAAGCTAATTAAACTGGATTTTAAGGCTAGTGTTAAAATCCAGTTTAATTAGCTTCTGTATTTCTTAAAAATTTTAAGTGGCTTAAATCTGCATAAAACTGCTAAATCTATGATTTGCATTAGTTGATACGCAACTACATACACACAGAAAATCGTCGTCTATATGTTATCGAAAATAATGACCGTAATCCTTTCGACTGCATTAATGCTGCAAAGGCCAGCTTGGAAAGATCAAACTTCTCCCACAGAGCAGTGGCAATTCAAATTGCGTTTGCCATAATTACTTCTATCGAAGCAATTGATAGATTTTTATATTTTTAATTAGATTTATTTATAAAACAAATTATTTGCATATTTATCTATTTGCATATTCAAAGCGTAGTATTTTGCACTCAATTAAAAACTTGATTTCACACTAAATCGATGGAATTGACTTGACATTCGCAGTACATATCTATCAGTGATATGACGGAAAGTGGCAACTGCAATTCAATTAAATGCAGTTCAACCAATTTACAGCCAGTCCGAATCGATTTAGCTTCTTACAATGATAATGCTGGCTTGCAATATGCACAATCTTGAAGTGTTCGAGCGGTGATTTTTAATAGTTTCTTAATTGGTTTGTATAATTGCTCGTAAAGTCTCAATAGAAAATTGAAATAAATTAAGTGATTATTGTTGTTGGAATACCTACGTTTGCTTCAAATACAGAAACAGCACTTTTACTTTCCGCTTATTACAATTTTGCGTGATTCTTTTTCGTTGATTTGTGTGGTGAGGTTCTTAAGGATATATCTACATACAATATGCACTTGGTACACTTTTCCTTTTCAATATACTATTTATATCAAACTTTGCTCAGTTGTTCAATGTGGGAATTTTTGAGTTCCCTTCTTTTTTTGAACGTTACGAACTTAACTGCGGACAAGCACTAATCAGAACTCAGGCCTCGGCTATCTTTTATATATGCGACAGCAGAGCTCGAGGCTCGCGCTCGAACTCGAGGAAGAATGCGTTGGCTTGGAAGCGATCCAGCTGTGAGCGCTGCAGGCAGCTTATTTTCCGAAAAGCGTGTATACAGCATGCGCTGCAGTGTAACGGCGTACGGCGGCCGCTGAGTGGAGCCGAGTCGACTCAGCTTGTCTCGCTTTAGCCTCAGCTTGAGTTGCTGCCAATCCGCAGCGGCTGCTAGCTGCCAGTGCTTCGCGAGAGAGCGAGCGCTTACTCAACGTGTGACGTATGGCGGTCGACATAGTGCACGGCGCGTGGATGCTCCGGCTGGTTTGTTTATCGTTTGGTTCGTCCGCAACAGCTGAATTGAATGCATCACATGTGAACAGGTTTCGGATTATGAGGAAAGCGCTAAACGTCGAGCGGCACATCTGCGAGCGTCTAACACAGATCTGCAGCGTGAGCTGTCTGTGGCGCGGGGCGCTGTTAGAACAAAGATGTGCTCGATCGGCAGACTCGTGGAATTCCCTTCAGATGTAGCATGTGGATGCTTCGGAATAAATAGCAGCTACCATTAATGACGCATTTGCGGTGTGCGCTCTCTTTGCAAAAAAGTGACTAATCAAAGTTGAGGGGAGACTAACTGCAAGCAGTCCAGACGGTCGCTTGAAGCGCAGGGGGTTTTTCAATAAAACAGCGAAAGGAAAACGCCACTTTAAAACATTTGTTAATATTTTATTGTTTGTTTTTTCGAAAAGTTCATGTGCCTGTATTGGATGCCATGTGAATGTATCTTGCCTGCGCAAGAAGGCACGTTGCCATAGTGTGAGGGATTCAGCCATATGAGATTCATTTCTGGAGGATTAAATTATTAGCTTTGGAATGTTCAGATGAGGAAATAATTATTCTCCAAATCGGTCAACTTCCATTAAATACACTCTAATTGCATGCGACATGTGGAGCGTTTTTTCCATACGACATTTATTACGGATTTTTGTCATTATTTCGGAGTAATGCGATTCTTTTCCTAATATGGGATTCTCCTTTATAAATAAACAAGTGTAGCTTAGGTATTATTATTATTATTACATATGTCTTACGAACTTCTTAGAAAATTATGGAACCTATTCCTACCAGCAGAATATATGTATGTACATATGTAAGTAGTGTCAGGGAAAACCGAAACGTCTGGCAGCCCTACTCTTCACCCAAAATATGTAGAAACATGCATTTATTTCAAAATAAGAAAAATATGCAGAAACAAATTATTGCTTTTAAAGCTAATTTCTCGATTATGTTTATTACTTTCTTAATATGTCAGAATAAAACATGCATTTGCATAAAAATGCGCACCCGTGTAATTATATTACATTTAAAATTAAGCTCTATTAGAAGATTAGAATTAATTAAAGAAATTTTACTAATTGACTTATTTTATATATTTATTATGTAAATGTATGCAGCCTCAACAAAACAAATATTCGATGCAAAGTTTGAGGACTGGCCAAATCATGGCATGGAACTAATTTTGACGTCATTTTGACGGCACGATGGCATGTACTTACCTATGCATGCCGCTTTGACATGCCGTGTACCTTAGGCTTTTAATTATTATACAATAAAGATTCAAGTAAAAATTTCGTGCGTTTGCACCTTTTTGCATAAATTTGACTAACTTAACTCGAACTGATCTACAGCACTCCGTCCAGCAATTTGTTTCTTGCTCCGCCACTGAAATAAATTTTTATTAATTTTCTACCATTCGCGAGTAGAAGCCACTGCAGCCCTCTCCACTGCGTAGCCGAGTAGTTGTCGGTGCTCGTGCCGATTTCTTATAATTCATTTTCATTCTATTGTTGTTTATGGCGCTGCATGAGTTTCTACTAATTAAAATGACTTACTTATTGTGGAGTGGCATTTTCAATCAGCGTGAGCCGAGTCAAAACAATGACGCATTCGTTACGCTGTTTCACGCCGCACAATGGCTCGTTTGTCCGAATCAGGTGGCAAGAATAAATTTTGGTGTAGAAAGATTTAACAAAATTTATACATAATATTATATGCATCGGATGGAGAATTTATTGCACCTTTAGAAAGTAAAAATTTCAACTTATTTGCATAAGCAGTTTGATCTGTAGAGCTGGTCAAAGTTGACTGATTTTTCAGAATACGGAAAGTTCCTGTTTCAGCTGAAATAACTGTGAAATGATTAGACAAAATTACTTTTTAAAAAATTAAATTGAATATCATTTTCATTTTGAATAAAACAACAAAATTGTAAATTTTTGACATCTTGTAAATAACCAAGATTTCTTACCACTTTTTAAAATTCACTTCTACACTTTCCATGTTGACTACATGACAAACTGTAGGTACCTACTTACTTTTGTCATAATAAACACAAAATCTAATATTTGAAAAATTATGTCTGTATATAAAATATGCGATTTCATCTTCCAACAGAAAGCTATACTTCAGCCACAGATTCCATCGTACCCTGTAAAACCCTGTTTCGTTAAAACTCTGACAGTTTTCTGTAAAAAGCAAAAAAAATTATTCCTATATATTTATTAATTCAGAAGTTATGATTTTTTGATACGTGAAAAGTCAAATCGAGCCACTGTGCGTCGCGAAGATGCAGTGATGGGGCAATGGGGCATAACTTCGATGCATAATGTATGTAAATGTAAGCTGCATTAATTTGCAAATGCGAACCTTCAAATCTAAGCGGGTTAGGGAGTAGCCAAGCATTCACAAGGACTGCAATTAGCTCGCATACTTCTGTGCTTCTCTTCTTAAAGGTGATGTTTTACAAATAGGCAACAACATAAATCCATTTGTAGTCATTGGCTGTTATTAAGACGCGCATTCGAGTGTGGCGGGAATCGCTCGTTTGTGAGCGCAAGCGCAGCGTCACTCATACGAGTAGGTGGACGCGCTGCCACCTACGCTGCTGCTTCGTGGCTGTGTCGTTGACTGTGCGAAGATCAGGTGATGACTCTGCACTGGGCAATCGGCAGCGGTTAGAACGTGCGTGCAACACGTAGCGTAGCGGAAAAACCACTTGCAGGAATTCCCGTCTTCTGCGAATCTCCAAAGAAAGTGTTCGAGCGATGAGGGAAGCTGGCGCGCTCAGATTAGTAGCTGTTTTTTAGCATTCGTCTTTGTTGCTATAGCAAAAAGTCCGCTGGACCTGAAGGCACAAAATTATAAATTAATAAAAAGGCAAAAAAACAGTCAAACGAGCCACCAAAAAAAAACATTTAAATTTTGCAGGTTTTCGATATTAATTTGCGGGAATTTATGATTTGGCCAATTCGCGCTTAACTCATTTCAAATCGCCACAAACTACTCTCGCACATTCGTATGTAGAGGAGCATGTGTGTGTGTGTGCTTGAATTTCGCTGACAAAATCATGACGTTCGATTTTAAGGTAATTGTTATTTTGATTGTATCGCATAATGTTAAGTGGGGAATTACTTGCAGAAAACGATTTACGGAAGCATTGATTCGGAGTGTTGATAGCGAAAAGTAACAGCTTATAATATTTCAAATATTAGCACGAAATTGTCGCGCAATTTGCATGCGCGAAGTCAGAGGGTTTTTTGAAAGTATTTTACGTTTAAAAACATTTAAACCTCTTCTTTCTAGCAAGTCTAGCAGTTTAGATTTAACTGATAAATATAAGTCGTTCATTAGCCACAAACATTACAAAGTGTAAACAGCATAAAATTATCCAATTATTACAATTACAACTTGTAAAATTATACCGTTTTATATGATAATATGGAAAACATTATATTTATATGCATATAAGTAGCGTATGCCCGGTATGCGTTGCTATACAGTTAAATGTACACATACATACATACATGTAGAATTCGTTTATTCACACTTTTAGGTTTACAAAGTTCTTATGTTTAATAGTTAAAAGTATTACAATTAAGTTAGGCACAAGGCGATGTTCGTCGTTTGAAGTCAGGAATTGAACTCTTCGTGTTTGTCTGTTGGCGTGGGTTTCGTAGCGTCACTCGTCCAGTTCGTTCAGTTTGGAATGTTCTAGAAGCTTGTCTGCGGTTGTTCGTTTTGTTACGTTGTGGTTGTTCGTTTTGTCGCGTTCCTACAATCGGCCATCCTAGCTTTATACGTCCTCGGATAAATTGCACCATCCTTTCAAATACTCAGCCATCGTAGTTGTTCTTCTACGTCCATCATGACCAATGTCAGTAATTTCCGTTTCGTATTGGGTACGCATAATGATGACTAAATCGTCCTCCTTTTATTCCGCTTCCGGTTTTTCCCCTATCGAAAATCCTATTTTGTTGTTGAATCTTAGCTATATTCCTTTGCGCTATCTCGCGCAGCTCATCTCCGTCTGCTTTGAACTTTCTTATGTTAGCTTCTTCCAGTGCATCTTCTGAATCGTTGACTTTCATTTCAAATCCGGTTAACAATCTGAACGGCGATATTTTGGTACTATGCGGTGGCGTCCTGTTTATAGTTTGCTGCTGTACAAATCTTTCGTCTTCGTATGGTATGCGTCTTGGCCTTTGGAAAATAATTTTCACCTCAACTGGCGCCTCGTCATTTTCTTGAGGAACGCAGGTTTTCACCAATGGCAGTACTTCTTCGGCGAGATTTTCTCCTACATCATCTAGTTTTAACTCCAATTTGGCTCCCAAATGTTCGCAGGCTGAATTTACAGCATCGATCTCAGGTATCGGACTTTCAATGGTATCGGGTTTGGCGTCGTTATGTCTGTCAGTAGAAAGTTTTTTGTTCTTGCTTACAAAAATTACGTTGTCTTGCGTCACTATCATGTCGGCAATTTTAAGCGCTACGTTTCCGACTACGGCTGCATGGCACATATCCGTATCTCTTACGACGTGAAATGTTAGCACAAAGTCAATTTCATCCTGTTGAATATTAACGTTTTATTATAATCTACTATGTATATTTGAAATAATTGGCAGCACTGTCACTTGCCTACTTGAATCTTTTACATTCTTACTTTAAATCTTCTTCTTTGTCATTTGATTCTTTTCTGTTTCCGTTCTCTCTCTTGTTCTGGTGATTGCTGCGACTGCACACTATTCCTTATATTCTTTTCTAATCGGCAAACATCTTTTGTTAAACATTAATATAATTATCAACAATAAACTAAATTGTAATAAACGATTTATTAATAATTATAAACCGCAAAAGGTTATGGGCCCAGTCCCGCAAAAGAAGAGAAAATTAATGGAAAAAGAGTGTGAGCAAACACTTGGAGATTCTGCAATTGTGGACGCAACGTTGGACAACTCCGAGACATCTGAAGAGAATCAATCTGGCAGTTTGGAAGCCGCAAGTATGGCTGAGTCAAGAGTGTACCAACTCCATCGTTTTAATGGGCAGAACTACCAACTATGGCGGCGTCAAATGGAAATTTACATGGCAGAAAATAAGCTGAAGCCTTACATTTTAGGTTCAGTTGCAAGGCCAAGGGAGAACGCGCAGACCTGGGATGATAAGGATGCTGAAGCACAAGCATTCATCATGAGAGGCATTGAATTGGAGCAGCTTAAATATTTGACAGACTGCACCACTGCAGCGCAGATGTGGTCCAGACTGCAAACAGTGCACTCAGAAAAAAGCGAACAATCCGCGCAAGTGCTGTTAGAAAAATTTATTAGTTGCAAAATGGATGAAAGTGAAACAATTGTTGATTTTATAGCTCAGGTAACTTCGCTTACGCAACGGCTGAAAGATATGGATTTGGAGCAGAAGCAGCCCCTAGTTATTGCGAAAATTTTGAGTAGCTTGCCATCCAAATTTGACCATGTGAGAACAGCTTGGTATGCGGTGCCTCGTAATGAGCAGAACATAGAGCGCTTAACAGATCATCTAGTAAATGAAGAGTCGTTGATGAACCTTCGTTCAAATGATTGTCAAAGTGCAAGTACGTCGAAAACAGCGTACGCAATTAATGCATACAATAGGTATGACAAGAAAAAGCAAGTAAGTGCAAAGCGAAGCGGTAAATGCAATTATTGTCACAAAGAAGGGCATTGGGCCAGAGAATGCTTCAAGAAACAGAGAGAACAGCAAAATAAACATCAGAAAGAGCGACATTCTCTAATGATACAAAGTGAGCTGAAAGAAGAGCGAGACAAAGAAGAAATGTCAAAAGATGTCAATTCGCATTTATTCGTTGTGCAAGCAAGTGCATGCGCAAATAAGATTAAAAACATTTGGTATGCAGATTCAGGCGCCACAGACCACATGACTTTTCAGAGGGAGTTAATCAAGAATTTCAGTGCGTTTGATCCCGGTACGTGTCAAGTAAAAGTAGGAGATGGTCGCAAGTTAAGTGTTGTGGGCGTAGGAGACATTGAAGTGCAAGCACGCAATGAGTGTGATGCTGTGCATACAATTAAAGACGTATTACTGGTTCCGGATCTTGATCGAAATTTTCTGTCGGTATGTAGATCGGCTGAGAAAGGTATGCGAGTTATATTTGAAGAAGGTGCTAATCGTGTATGTTTTATGAAAGGAGATAGCCTCGTCGCTGACGGAGTACGCGATAAAAGCCTGTACAAAATGAATCTAGTGCCTGTAGTGAATGCTTTATTGAATGTAGCAACAGGAGAGTCACTTATGATTTGGCACGAACGATTTGGTCACGTTAATTACAAAACTCTTAAAGAAATGATAAGCAAGGAAGTTGTTACCGGTATTAAAATTGATAGTTTAACTTCAGGTATTCCCTTCTGTAAGGGATGTGCATACGGAAAACAACATCGCCGAAGCTTTCCAAAGACTGGTGCCAATCGAGCAAGCAGACCAGGAGAAACATTTCACGTGGACCTGTGTGGAAAAATGAGCGCACCATCTATCGGAGGAGCTAACTATTTCATGTTATTTAAAGATGATTATTCACGATATTGCTTTGTTTATTTCTTAAAACACAAAACCGATGTTTATTCAAATTTAATGAAATTTCTTGCAGATGTGCAAAATGATGGCCATGTAGTTAAGCGGCTAAGGTCTGATGGTGGGTTAGAATTTTGCAATGATGATGTCAAAACACTTTTACTTAAGCACAACATAAAACATCAGGTAACTACCCCGAGAGCGCCAGAGCAAAACGGTTTTATTGAAAGGCAAAATCGAACTGTAGTAGAGAGTGCTAAGGCAATGCTTCATGAGCGAAATTTACCAACCTACTTATGGGCAGAAGCCACCAACGCTGCAGTATACTTGAGGAATCGAACAGCATCTGAGGTAATTGATGGCTACACACCTTTTGAAAAATGGTTTAGCAAGAAACCTTCAGTAGGTCATCTAAAAGCATTTGGATGCGAAGCCTACGTTCATGTTCCTAAAGAGCAACGTACAAAATGGGACAGAAATTCTGTCAAGTGCTTCATGGTAGGATATAGTGATGGCAGCAAGGCATATCGTATTTATGATCAACAAAACAGAAGAATACTAATAAGAAGAGATGTTATCTTTAATGAAAAGCGCGAAATTCTGCATGAAATTATAGAAATGCAAAGTCAAGAAAATGATTCAGAAGAAAAGAGAAATGAGAATATATGTGAAAAAGAAAAGCCCTACAAAAATTATAGAGAACCGACTCCTCGCAGCCCATATAACACCAGAAGAGCAGCAAGAATACAAAGTAATGAGAATGCACCAACAGATGCAGAATTGTGTGTAGCTGTTTTAGAACCTGCAACTTTAAAAGACGCTTTACATGGTGAGGATTCAAAGAAATGGATAGCAGCTATTCATGATGAGATCAATTCGCTTTTGAAAAATGATACTTGGGCATTAGTTCAGCGCACAGAAGATATGCACGTTTTGACAAATAGATGGGTGTTTAAGCGCAAGTACAACGCAAATGGAGAAATTGATAAATTTAAGGCCTGTTTGGTTGTGCGTGGCTGTTCGCAGAAGGAAGGCATTGATTATGGTGAAATATATTCGCCAGTAGTAAGGTATGATTCAGTTCGTACAATTTTATCCATAGCTGCAGCGCAAAATATGCAGATTTTTCAATTTGATGTGAAGACTGCTTTCTTACACGGCGATTTAGAAGAAAATATATTTATGGAGCAGCCTTATGGCTTTGAGCAAGACGATCGCGTATGTCAGTTGCGAAAAGGACTGTACGGCTTGAAACAAGCTTCTCGCCAGTGGAATAAGAAAATGGTTAGTTTCCTGACGAATTTCGGATTTGAACAAACACCAAGTGATCCATGCGTTTTTGTTTACAATTCCTGTAAAATAATTACTTATCTTGCGTTATATGTGGATGATGGTTTAATATGTGGAAACGACATGGCTTTTATACAAGAATTGATGCAGGCTCTCCACAATAAGTTTGAAATTACATACAGAGAAGCTGAATTTTTCGTCGGTCTGCAGATAAAGATAGATAAAGAAAACCAAAAACTAAAAATATTTCAGCGAATCTACACCGACAAAATTTTACAACGTTTTAATTATGCACATTGTTCTCCAGTATCAACACCTGCAGAGCCGAGTGTTCATTTTTCGAAGCACGAACTTAATACAAAATCCAATGATTTTCCATACCGTGAAGCTATTGGCTCACTTATGTATTTAATGGTATGTACTCGTCCAGACATCTCTTACATTGTTGGAGTTCTAAGCAGATTTGTCGAAAACCCTACTAAAACGCACTGGATTGGAGTGAAGAGAATTTTTAAGTACTTGCAGGGTACACGTAACACAGGGATATGCTTTGACATCGGGTCTGGAGGTATACAGCTACAAATGTTTTGTGATTCTGACTGGGCTGGCGACGTTGACACCAGGCGGAGTACAACAGGTTGGATTGCTTTCGTTAATGGAGGACCGGTTGCTTGGAGCTCAAGAAAACAAAGTATAACAGCAACGTCCACCACCGAAGCGGAGTTTATTGCTTTATGCGCAGCAGCCAAGGCCACAAAGTGGATAAGAAAACTGATGTCGGACATCGGAAACGCGCAAGTAACTCCCACATCTGTAAAATGTGACAACCAACGAGCAATCACTCTGGTAAAAAGTCCTGAATCATCGAAAAGAACAAAGCACATCGACATCCAATACTTTTACACTTGCGACATGCAGAGCCTGGGTGAGATAGATGTACAATATCTAGAGACGAGTAAGCAGCTTGCAGACGTCTTAACGAAACCGCTATCAAAGGAGAAATTTATAAGCTTTATTAAACATATTTGTTATTTAGAGTAATATAAATTATATAAAGCGAGAGGGAGTGTTGAATATTAACGCTTTATTATAATCTACTATGTATATTTGAAATAATTGGCAGCACTGTCACTTGCCTACTTGAATCTTTTACATTCTTACTTTAAATCTTCTTCTTTGTCATTTGATTCTTTTCTGTTTCCGTTCTCTCTCTTGTTCTGGTGATTGCTGCGACTGCACACTATTCCTTATATTCTTTTCTAATCGGCAAACATCTTTTGTTAAACATTAATATAATTATCAACAATAAACTAAATTGTAATAAACGATTTATTAATAATTATAAACCGCAAAACATCCATTTTTACTTGTGTCTCAAAACTGCCAAAGGTCATAATTTTACTGTTACCGATTCCGAATAACTCTTTTCGTTCGTCTTGTAAATGCACGTTCATGCCACTCATTACCAGTGTATCGCGTC
Source organism: Neria commutata (assembly GCA_963457695.1). Lineage (NCBI taxonomy): Eukaryota > Metazoa > Arthropoda > Insecta > Diptera > Micropezidae > Neria > Neria commutata. Next base: position 5,015,203 of record OY735245.1, read on the forward strand.
GTATAAGGCACAAACTGCAGCCTGTATCAATAAGCGCAGAAAATGTAAACTGACTATCTTTCACAGTAACATCTTTGAATTTGAGACCGTTCCACTCAGAACTGTTGACAGCATCTCGTTTTTGCATCGCATCATCTTTGTTCACATTGCACTCGAATGACCTATGTCCCATACGGTTGCATTTAAAGCATTTGTACTGAGAGTGGGGGCATTCTATGGCTACATGAGCATCGCTTCCACATTTAAAACACCTCTTTGCTTCTTTTTTCACTTCAACAGATTTCGGGGTCATCGTGTGTGTTGCAGTCGTCTTAGCGAATTGTTGCGGCGGACCGCGCACTTTCTCGTACACTCGCATATGCACTTTCAGCTCGCTGATATTTTTCGCCTGATATAATACTGATTTGTTTCTTCTAGAATCAGGGATTCCCTCAATGAAATAATCGATAACGCTGGCTTCGTCCAAATCAATATTACTTCCTATTTCTCGTAACGCGTACAAGTATTCCAGTAAGGTCTCCGTTGCATACTTCTTCCTGTTTCGTAACATCTTATGGACATCTGACGTGGACAGCTTATCTCCGAACTCAGCAATCAAAGATTCTTTCAGGGCGGACCAGGTTTTAATACCAAACTCGCTACGAACAAAGAGCTTAGCGGCTCCTACAAGCATTTGTTTTCCATAAACTAACTTTTGGAGATCTGTCCATCGTACGATTTCGGCATTCATCTCGAACTCTGCGATCCAACGCTCAATATGGATTTCGTTGTTTCCGCCGTAGGGTGTAAGGCTATCTGCTAAATCTTTGAAAGTAAATCGTTGTTGTTGTATTGTCGTAACCGGGGAATTCTGTAAATCATGTAACTCTTCGTGTGTTGATTCATCATCATCTTCTTCGTCGCCTTGATGACCGAAATGTAGTAAGAGTCGGTCTTGTAAATCTATCTTCCGTCCGACTACTGGCAACCCAACCTCCCTTAGCTTTTCTTTCAGTGATTCAACATTCATTGTCAATATCGTCGTTGCGTCCATTTTACAAGATTAAAATTAATGTTTTAAAACGAGTAAATAATGTAGATAAAATAGGCATACAAATTTTGCAATTACAATGCTGATTACTTGTACTTTCTCGTAAATATGTTTTACAGTGTTCTTAAATCTTTACTTCTGTCTCTTAAATAACATCTTTACTTCCTTTTTCCTTCTTTAATTTAGATTACCATCTTCTTATATTCCTCTTCAGATTAACACATTTACTTCTTAAATTTAATATCTTTACTTCTTCAAGTGAACTTCTTTACTTCTTTAAATTGCCATCTTTGCTTGAATTTTATTTAACTTCTTTACTTCTTTACTTCAATATCTTTACTTCATTAAATTAACATCTTTACTGTTTAAATTGCAAATCTTTACTTCTTTATATTAACTATTTAACTTCTTCTTAACATTTTTACTTCTTTTAATCTACTTCTTCACTTCTTTCCTTCTTTACATGAACACCTTTGCTTGCTTGAATTAACTTCTTTTCTTCTTTAGTTTAACATCTGAACTTCTTTTTCTTTACTTCTTTGAATGCACACTTTAGTTCTTTAAATAAACTTCTTTACTTCTTAAAATGCATGCTTTACTTCTTGAAATGCATGCTTTACTTCTTTAAATAACTTCTTTACTTCTTTAAATAACTTCTTAACTTCTTGAAATAACTTCTTTACTTTTTGCAATAAACTTCTTTACTTCTTGAAATAACTTCTTTACTTCTTTAAATTACTTCTTTACTTCTTTAATTAACTTCTTAACTTCTTTACTTCTTTAAATAACTTCTTAACTTCTTTAAAATAACTTCTTTTATTCTTTAAATAACTTCTTAAGTTCTTTAAATGGACTTCTTTAAATTACCATCTTAACTTCTTCAAATTAACTTCTTTACTTGTTTAAATTAACTTCTTTAAATTACTATCTTTACTTCTTCAAATGAACTTCTTTACTTCTTTAAATAAACTTCTTTAAATTACCATCTTTACTTCTTCAAGTGAACTTCTTGAGTTTTCTCTTCAATCGCTATCTTTGTTTCACTTATCTCCTTACTCGCACGATGCTTAACGGCTGCGATGCTTTTTCCTGTCTCTTTCTCACTGCTGCTTTGTCACTGCAATTTTAGGGGTGGTTTTCGTTCTGCTGATCTGCGTGAGAATCGCTGCTGTGGCTCCTTATTGCGTCATCTTCTTGACGGTTCGATATGGCTCTCTCGGTTTTTGCTTTGCTTCGTTGTGTTTTCTCATTGCTCTCGCTTGGAATAGAGCGTTAAATTTCTCTCCCAACTTCCAGGGGAATACTTGAATTTCTAACAGCTTTTCATATAATTTCTTCGTTTGATGAATTTCGCCTTTTCTAATGTTTTAACTTCGTTTTCTTCTTATTGTCCTTGATATTGTAATATTTAATCACTTTTACTCCTTTCCTTTTACATCTTCAATAGTTTTTACTTTCTTTTCACCTTTAGCATTTTTGACTGTACCGATTCTTGCTTTACACTTCTTGTTCGTCGCGAATACATTTTCGCTCAAATCTTTAACTTCTTTCATTTTCTTCACTTTCTTCTTTGGCTCCACGTTGGTTCAATCCCGGACGAGCCCCCATTTGTGGAATTCGTTTATTCACACTTTTAGGTTTACAAAGTTCTTATGTTTAATAGTTAAAAGTATTACAATTAAGTTAGGCACAAGGCGATGTTCGTCGTTTGAAGTCAGGAATTGAACTCTTCGTGTTTGTCTGTTGGCGTGGGTTTCGTAGCGTCACTCGTCCAGTTCGTTCAGTTTGGAATGTTCTAGAAGCTTGTCTGCGGTTGTTCGTTTTGTTACGTTGTGGTTGTTCGTTTTGTCGCGTTCCTACATACATATGTTTATTGAACAACTATAGACGATTATTTTTAATTTTATCATTTTTTAATTTAAATTTTTATACGTAAATGCCTTTGGGTAGATAATATTTTGTGATTTGCTATCAGATGCATACTAAAATATGTATATTAGATGGTTTACAAACGCGTAAACTGCCCGCCAGTTGTCCATGACAGAAGCAATGATTTTGTAAATTGAATCCATATACTTGAAGAATTAACATCACAGTGTTGTTCTCGATGTAAACCTCGATCCTGCACATCGTTCGCTATTCGGTAAGGAGACACCATATAGTATATGTACATTTCCAAAGAGATTTGTATATCAGCTTTATTTTTCGCTGTGCGAATCTTAACATTTTTCCCACAAATCTTTTGGATTGGGGTAGGTAGCAATAAATATCTTGCTAATAGAAAATAAAATTATATAAAAAAAAACTTTTTAAAAATAAGCTTTAATTTATTTAATGTACTAAAAAGTAGAAAATAAATTGTTTTTAAGTCACCTGTATCTTACTATCCATAAAAGCTTGGGGCGCTCATGTGTTCAATATTTGTCAAACAGTTACCACAATATTTTATTTAAATAATTTTTTGCAAATAGATTCTAGTAATGAAAGATATGTTGAATTTGGATATTGAGCGCACAAACTTTTATTGATAGTAAGATACAGGTGACTTAAAAACAATTTATTTTCTACTTTTTAGTACATTAAATAAATTAAAGCTTATTTTTAAAAAGTTTTTTTTTATATAATTTTATTTTCTACTTTTTAGTCTTCCATAAATTCAATTTTAGAGCTCTGAAATTTTTCACAAAAAGAATTTAAAACTTGCAGAGCAGTACACAATATTTAGGGTATTCACAGTGTTTCCTATCGTCAGATGTCATATCCTCAATTTAACAAATAATACGGGTGTGATCGACCCTAATATTCGTGGCATATTTGTGACGCGGTGAGTTGTTGCTATTTTGCCAGCAGGGCGCGGCAAGTAAGTTCCTATCGTTTTTCATTGATGTGTGGTGTACCTATAATTATAGACTGAAGCCCAAGTGTGTAGTTGCTTGAAAAGTGCCACGCCCCCTGTCCTACGCCCATAAAATTCCAGTGGGACGACACATCCAAGAGGCGACTGCATACGAAATTTCAATGCTGCACGACCTTTAGTTCCAAAGCTAATCGAGATCAAAAATTTTGTTTGTATGGGGGTCCCACGCCCCCTTATCCAGTGCCCCCCTTATTTTCTCAGTAGAAGGATATTGATATGTAGTAAGTTCCTACCGAGTTTCATTTATGTATGATATATAGTTCTAAAGTAATACCCAAATGTGGAGTTGATTGAAAAGTGCCACGCCCCTTGTCCTACGCCCATAAAATTTATTGATTCATGTATTGGGCTCTAGATTAGGCATGTATGCAAAGTTTCAGATCTCTAAGTAGTCGGGAAGTGGGTGAAAAATTGATTACTAGATTTGACGACATACATACCTGATTTGAAGTTAATATAAAGCTTATAATAATGTACAATTCTGATGCGAATGGCAAGTGAGCGATGCGTCTGCTAGTGATGTAGTGTGCGTGTCGATTTCTAGTAAATGTAAACTAATCTGCTTTTTCTGATGACAAGTTTGAAACGATCTAGGTCCGTGTACATTAATCAATAATAACCAGAAGAAATAATGGTGGACGCCACAAATATTTTGGGAAAGCCGAAGAATAATCCCACTTGGTCCCCTTTAAATATTTGCTGCTGAATATTTCACAAATGTTATGAGTACATTTTATTTACAGTGACCATTGCCTGACCATTTTTGGACATTTCTTCGGGATCACTTTCTGGCAGTTTTTTGACGTTTAAAATTTTTATGCAATATTCTGCTGATTTGATATTACTATGCAACACAAAAATAAAATTTTTAAATTTATAACATTTTACTTGCAAAGTTTGAAGTACCAAAAAAAATTTTAAAAAATATTTTTTTCCGAAGCCTAGAAGCAGCCATTGGTGTATTGGTGTTGATGAGGTATATGTATGTACATATCTATTGCCAATAATTTGAGCAATAATGCTTATACGAATCGTAATTACTCGTATATAATAGTAACAAACAAATTATTGGCGCAACAGCTCGCGAACGAGGCTTAGGCCTAGCTTTCCTGTACTAACTTTTGTATGCTCGTTTTATTTTAAGCGCAAATTAATCGCACCTACACAATTATTCTAAAACCGTTTCCGAACGGGAAGCTTTCTTTATTAGGCTTTTTTTGTGAGAATAAGCCGTTAGATACAAAAAGTTAATAGCACTATTAAAAAGCAATTGTATGGATTTCCTCTTATAATTGCGACAGTTTTATGGAGTGTTATTTATTGCAGCTATAGTGCAACAACTTCTCTAGAATATGCGCCTACACGACACCCTGTTTAACGCTCAACTAGAGCTGCATCACGCTTACTCGCCGGCGCTCGTTCGCTTCCCAGCGCCGCTACACTTTCGCTTTCGCACAGGTATCGAGATACAAATTGCAGCTGTGAATTCATTCATAAATCGGCGCAGCTTTGCTAGGCAGCCAGCATGTATTTTGCAACAAGCTGTTTCAAAGCTCCTCGGCGGAGCTTTCATTGTTCCATTTGTTTGTTTGCTTTTTCCCCATTCACGCTGTTTTATGAGCGCCACTACGAAAGCTCGTCGCTGGTCTGTTGCCAATCTGCTCGGTTGCGCTGTTGCTAACATTGTTCTAGCGGTGTTGGCTGCCGTTAACATGCACGCCAAAGTACTAAGCCACGGAAGCGTAGCGCATGGACGTGTGATGTTTTGGAAAATTCATTCAGTCTGTCGGAAAACTCAACAGCGCACGGATCAGTTGAGCAACGCCAAACGCACACAGACCAGAGCTTCGCAGAGTGCCGCGAAAAGTTGACGCCGTTTCACTTCGAATTGCGCGCAGATTAAGTTAGACAAGCGTTCAAGTGTTTTTTCGAACCGTGCAAAATTAATGATTGCACATTATTGACATTTGTAAATCGTTGGGTGAGTTGCTAAATACTCCAATTTGAATTTGTGAAGTGATTCGTACGACAGCAACACTTTTTTGCATTTGCTAAAATGATTAACGAGGCTGACGGTGATTTGCGTGTGATATCAATTGCTCCCACTGCACAAATTCATTTTCAAATCAATCACTATGAACTTAATCACAGGAAAAAAGCAACAGCAAATTGTGGAAAATATGTGGCAGAACTATTAATCTGTTGAAACAGCATGAAATTAATTCAAATGTGCGTGCGGTCGTGTGTGTTTATTCAAAAGTGTGAATTAATTGAAAACTGCGATCGGATTTGGAATTACTTTCATACATACATATGTATATTTGCTAAATTCTTAGGGCTAGAGAAGCTCTTAATACGTATTGTTTATTTATATATTCAAAAGAATTACATATTTGTATAACAATTTATTATCATGTAAATTAAAACTTAGCAGCGCTAGCTACTGAGGCCACTGAGGCTTTCAGCTGACGTAGTCTTTATTTTGACTGTTTTTTGGTTATGACGAGTGCATTTTAAACTGTGTATTAAATACGAATTACCATTTTCAACAAAAGTTTTAACAAATTATGAAAATTGACATTTCAATTATACGAACACTTTGATTTCAATATAAATGCTTTTAGTAGTTATTGAATTTTCCACTTTCGCAGCGATTTGAAGATACTCAAAAAGAGAAAAAAAATTGAATAAAATAAGAACAATTTTTTAATTAAATTTTGGCGTATTAGTTTTTGTTGAAAGGAATATTGGAACAAGCTTTTAGTAAGCCTAAAGTTTTCAGTCATGCGCCTGGTTTAAGTCTTTTCGATGATAAATGGTTCGCCAAAAATTACGTATGACTCAAACAGCTAAACCTGAAACCGGTTGAGATCCTAAGTCGCTAGTGCTTCTTAGTGTTTGGTCTATGTAATAATTATTTGTGATATAAATTCGGCTAAATGAATCATAATTATCCTAAGGCAAAATGGTTGCATAATTTGATGCTTATACATATTCTCGAATAATAAGTGTAAATGTGCACTTGCAAAAGTTCTTTAAATTAAGAAATTCTTATAAAGCTTTAGCGTTGTCGACTCACATGTAAAGGCAAATTTTTTATAGAATTATTTAGAGAAGTTTTCAAAAGTAGTACTGTACCTATAGTTAGAAACAGAGCACTCTTGTGTTTGCTTATAAAAAGTAGCAATGTTTATTACCGGCAACAATACCAACAGTTTTCCTCATACACCGACTGTATAGCAATTAAAGCACAATGCAAAATTTTAAGGCCTATCACTACCAAACAAACTTCAGGCAAAAAACGCTACAAAAATTGAGACCTACTTATGTAAAACACGCATGTAGCAGCTGCGACTCTTTGAATAGTAATTGTTATGATAAGTGCATTGGAAATTACCCAGCAAGTGCTTTGTTATAAAAAAGAGATAATAATTACGAGGTAAAACATGTGTCACAGTGTACACCCAAAAAAAAGGAGTTATCCTTCACCAGCAAGAAATCCAATATTTGACAAAATTTCCCAGGAGAAAAACATTTACGTTTCAGAAAACAAATTATGTGAAATTAATTTTTAATGAAGAATTTCAATAGCTAATTGCAGGGCATGCGCCACCGTGCAGCAACGTAGCACTCTCCACAGTGGGCCGCGCCATTTCAAATAGCATAACCTTTTTTTAAATTCATTATTTTATTTATTTTGCTTAAAGGTGGCCTAAAATGACTCACATTTATTTGCTTTCTTTAACATTCGGAATTTTCTCAAATACGATAATTTCGTAACTGTCACACACCGAATTTTTGTGGGCATGAGTTTATTTAGCCTAAATAAGAATTATATTTGAACATTTTATGGTTTTTGCCTTTTGCTGAGTAATACGCATTTTTATTGCAAAATTCGGTTAAATAAAATTAATACATACAGTCATATGTATTGTACTATGTACTCGGGTATGTGTGTGTGTGTGTGCGTGTTTGTATGTACAATATGTGTGCATAAATGTGTGCGTAAAGCGCTTTGCAACAAAATAATTCAAATGAAATGATAAATTTTTACGATTATGAACTGTTAAAAACCTAATGCCGCGGAATCGTGAAATCGCGCAATCGGGTCCCCCGCTTGCGGCCGTGGCCGCGTCCATGCCGTTAAATCCAGCGGCCAGCAGCAAAGTGGACGGATGCGCCGTGTAGCGGCTTCTTGTCTTGTGTCGGCACGGCCCGTAATTAAAGTGCGTCTGGTCGCTGCTTAATTCATCCATTTATGCGCAGCAATTATTTTCCGTTTGTGTAAACAACGCGCGCCATTCCCACGTAGCCAAATCGTATTGAAGCCAGTGCCAGCGCGCTTGACGCCCTGCCCCTTTGGCGCCGACTGCCGCCGCGCGACTCCCACTCACTCGAAGTGCCTGCCAATTCTGAATTTGGACATAATGACTCCGTTTAAATATTCATTAACAGATACTGTGCTCCTCTATTTGCATAATTATGCAATCACCCGGCGTACTTAAACGCGCCGACAGCCGCCAGCGGCCACAAAACGCTAGCCCACTAGTGAAGTGAGCCCAAAGGCGGACAGCTAAGACGGTGGGGGGTCGTCGAGTGTGCAGTGTGTGCAGCTGAAAGTGTTCGTCGGCCGCAGGGCAAAATCACTTGACGGCACGACTGCTGGCCGCAATCGCTTGAGCTGATTACACTGCGCCTGCTCAGTGGCCAGAACTGGCTCGCATACGGAAATGGGCCGGTGTGTTCGCGCAATCCAGTTCGTGTGCAAATTAGCAATTTAAATTAAATAAATGAAGCGCCGCTTGCGTCGTCGCCACAGCTGCCACGATGACAAGTGCGGCACATGCCTCCGTGCAGAGGCGGCCGAATCCTGTTTCTCGAATTCGGAGTGCTTTTGCCCAGAATAACGCAGAGCGCCAGGTGCTGCTTTATCGTACGGTGTACGCTGCGGCCGGCCGCCCTGAAGCGCAAAGTGTATCAGCGTCCGAATTAGCCGCCTTCGCAGTCGAGAGTTATTTGCGGCGTTGGTCCGTATCGTGAGTAAGTTCTGCTACGAACATGAAACAGCTGCGGATGTTGACCGCAGATGATAAAATAAACAATAAAAGCGTAACGATGCTGTCCGTCTGGAACAGCGCACTGCAGACCGCTCGAAGAAGTCAGGTGGCAGAAGCAAGCCGAACGTCGCACAAATTTCGCCTGTGCTAATTTTACAAAAGTTTCATTTCAAACTTTAATTAACTTTTGAATTGAGCACTGCAAAGTGCAGTGCGATGCTGAATACTCGTTTTTACAACGACATTGTACAATTTAAAATTGTGCAACTATAGTAATAGCATAGAGAATATATATTCTTGAACACTATAGATAGGAGTCTAACATGAGCGATCCTCACACCGAAATTTTAGTATCTAAAGCACTTAATATGAACATATTTGCTGATGCTCGAAATAGTCTTCAAAGAATTGAATTTTCCACAAATTTTTCTAAAGTCTAGCATATGACTGCTTTTTAGCCAAAATAAAAATTGCCATTGTAAATCCTTCAGCATAAAATTGGCTTGAAATTAAAGGAACTTAAAAATTCATTAGTAGTAATTTTTTACTAAGATTTTTGCCAAAGTATAGCCAACTACAGTATATTTCTGAATGAAGAAAGAGAGTGTAAAACATCAGTTATTTGAATTATTTTTGTCACATAGGCACAGTTGGATAGCTATTGCGGTTTAGCTGGATAAATCTCAACAGTGTTTTTTGATGTGATTGCTGTGACCAGTGTAAAGCATCAACAACCCTATGCGATTGATATTGAAGAGCAGCTGAGGGGGAAAACTGCGAAATGTACTTCGAAAAATTAATTATATAAAAAGTATTAAATAAAATTCAAATCAAAAAGTTATTAATGAAAGTTTTTTGGCGAAACCCAGAACTATATGCACACCTACATAGACCAGCTCTCTTTTTATACGATTGCTTATCTGTCATTTCATAGTTAATGACCGCCCTACTTGGTCTTTGTCCAACACAAAAGTACCGCCTTTCAAACCGAAGTTCTCCAGTTAATGAAATTCCCTTTGGCAAGCTGTGGAAGGCCCGACCGAGTTGGTTTAATCTGCGCCAGACCTGTGCTGGATATTAGCATATGCGATGCTCTACCCGTACCTCTTTACAACGCTCACTCTCCAGCTTTTCGCTGGTCAAAGTTCTCAAGTTGACAAACGTGCACGGCCAGCACCTCCCCTCTGAAAAGTAAACTCAATTTCTGTAAAAATTGTTAAAAAGTTTGACCAGCATCAAATCCCTTCAACTTTTGTGCAACTTTATTGGCAGGCATCTACGTACGCACTAACACATGCTTACACAAGAAAAATACTTATGCACACATGAACACATACACGCATACAATCGCAGGACATATTTGCCTGACAAATGTAAAGTCACTGTAAATACTGACAATTTGTAAATATTACTTTTCATGCAAAGTCGCTCTCTTGTTCCTTTGTTTATTGTAAATTTAAATTTATGCTGGTGCAATGCAGTGCAGACACTCGCACAGGACTTTGCACTTGAAGTGCATTCGAATAAATTCCAGCATTCGATACGTATATGTGACTTCCTCCTGCTGAATGTGCTGCTGTTGCTGCCACCAGCTCGCAGTTACAAGGAAGCAACTGCATTTTCACACGTTTGTCCACTTCTTCGGGAGGGGTTGTAGTGACGTAGTGACAAATTAAATACATCTTCCCCTGCCATCCTCCCAGCACACACAAGTGCAGCATTAAAATGTCATTGTGGGCGACGCAGCAATTGTTTCTAGCGCTCTGCTCGGTGCCACTTCCACTTGCAGCTAACGTCCGCTCTCACCGCGCTGTGTCCTTCGGCATGAGTGAAGTTCTACGACACGTTCCAATAATAGCGCTGCAATGCGGTTCAATTGATATCTTCCTTGAAGTTGCGCACTCAAGCGAAGTGGTGAGTCTATTTTTGAACTTATTGCCAGGCCGAAGGGTTGGGCAAGACATTAATAGTCCACTAGTCCGATGCCAGTGGCCGTTGCAGCCAGCTTCGCGTCAGCGCCCAAAAGCATGCTTCTGATTCATTCAGAGAAATGTACATATTAAGTGCGCCTTTGTTTATGCATCGGCGTTCGCTGATGGGACACTCGTCCCCCCGTCCCCATCTGTTATCAAAAGGGTTCATTTCCGCTGAAAGCCATTAAGCGCTAAGCGCCAACCGTACCGAGCACCATAAAATAATACCCGTGCCAACAACTTTGGCTGCAAGCGTATAAATTCCGGCGGCAGATGTCGTTTTTCTCAATGCGCTCAATTGAGATTCTCGCCCTCGCGATAAGATGGACTGCCATTTGAGCTCGATTGTCGGATGTGTTATCATTTGAACGCCAGCTAAGCACCCCCGCACTTCCTCACACCCGCGCTCCAGCTGCTGCTGCTGTCATTGCCATTGCCGCTTTTGATGTTGTTATTGATGTTGTTGCTCTCACTTCTGCAATCATATCAAATTTCATTCATCATTGAACAATAGCGGACGTGAAACTTTAAATGACCCCGAATCGTGTTTTCAAACAAACGCACTGCAAAATGTACTACGCATTAACATATATTGTGTATTGCGCGTGTGTGTGTGGCCAACCTCCCATTGGTACATTTACAGATATGCGTATACTTCCACATGCAGATGTGTATCCAGTTCTACATATTTCGACGCTTTCTCCCCTTATACTACAAAATATTACATTGTAAACACATGTACATATTGTAAGGCAACTACATATTAGTGCTGATTCTAATGGCTATCGGAAAAGTGCAAAGGTTTATCCAATCAAGGATCTTCAACTCATTGCTTAGCCCTATCTCATTTAATAAGCATAATATGCTACTCATTTCAATAGATTGTATTCGTTTTCGGGACTATGATAGAATCCTAGGCATGAGTGTCTTTAAAAAAAATTGTCCTTGAATCTGTATCGCAGTTTTTTCATTCTCCATGCAGAATTTAAAGGAGTCCAGACAATACGTCGATTTTCGTCAGGTGCTTTTAGGTGAACCTGAAATGCCCGACTAGAGTTACTGTTATAAAGTATTCTTGAACCCTTTCTTTTATATACATACATACATTTTGGAGTGTTCTAGTTCTGGAGCTCAGACCCTTTATATATATTTAAGTTCCTGTATCTTTACTCTTCTATATATAAAGCAAAGATATTGTGAACCCCTTCCCCAACTACACAAAATGGTTCCGGGTCAGTGAAAGTGTAGCTGCCTCTATCTTTGATAGCTTGTCAGCTTCATCGTAACCTTCCATTCCTTGGTGTCCCGACACCAATAGGATAGTGGCTTTGAATAATTTGAATTTTTATAATTGCTCTCAGTATTTTAATCTAAGTCCAAATACACCAGCTCGTGTTCCTGTGTCGTGGGGAAACTCATTTGATCATATTCTGATCCCTTAAGTACCAATATGTTATTATATTCTCTCAATTTAAAAAGTGTATATCAGAACTCTCGGCGGATATGTGCCCTAAGTCAGTCCCTGGGAATGCTCTTGTACGCATGCATATGTGGCATTGTAATTGTGTGCGTAGTTTGGCCAAAAGTACTCTCCATACGCTCGAGAAAATAGCAAAATGCGTCTAATTTAATGAAATGCCTGTAAGACGGGCCAAGACAAGGTACTTTGTTGGTTTTTGGCAGGAGTTGGCCAAGTATGCTGCCGCATGTCGGCGCGCCAAACTGCCTCTTTAAAAGCCAATATTGACTGCCGGCTTTTTCGCTTTACGTTTTCCACTTTCCGCTTTCCGCATTGCTGCTCCTGTAAGTCTTGTGAAAAATGATTGCTTTGCTTTGGCTCAACCGCAAGCAAATACAATTACAGTCCGCCCAGCTCAGTGCGTGCGGCCATCCTCGTGCTCATGACGCTGCCTGGTACTCGCTGGTGGCACAGCGTCTTGGTTTGACGGGCAAACGGCGGCATCTTATTGAAAAAATAGAAGGCAGATATTGCAAAAATAGACGAGCGGCAAATGTGAGCCGCATTCCTCGCCCAAGGACAAGACAAGGCTCAAGGACTGCACTGTTATCTGTGGCGCCCACACACATATACTCCGCTCCTCTTGAGTATAAATGAAGCAAATCCATTTGACAAAAATCGGGAGAAAGCGTGAAAATGAAATCCCCGCTTGGCCATTATTGAGCGATAAATTGATTAGATATGCGTGTATGTGCGGGAGTGTGCGTGTGCGTTCCTGTGTGTATGTGCGCTCGCCTCAAATTGCCATTTCGATGTTAATTTTATTAGGGTGTCAACAATAAATTCGGTTGAATCTTTAACACCAATCCTCGTGCATTTGCGCTTTGCTGAGCGTGGGCGAACTTCCTGTTCGCCGCTCTGCCTGCCTGCCACCGCTCCACAAACACACACATACACACTGTGAGCAGCGAGCGCAGCAACGAAGAAACAAATCACTTCACACATGCCGGCAAATCACTGCCAGCACACCAGCCACTCATCAATTAGAAGGCGTTCCTGAGATGTTTAAAAGCGCGCACGAGCGGCAAGCCACAAATCTGACTCGCGGCAGTTATCCATCAAAATCAGCGATGACATTTTGTGTCCAGTGTGGAAGGAGATTTGTGTGAATTGCTTTTCGACATTCAATTAAATGAAGATGTTTTAAATTTTTCCACCGCTTGGCAGTAGCATCACTCCCACGCCGCACCCCCGGACGCTCTCGCCACAATTACAGCCATGATATGCATTAGTGCATGTCAATGTGTGAGCTCGTGTGTGTGCTTGTACGCGTTTCTGCAATATCTTGACCATTATGTATTATCTGAATATATTTTTGACAATCAGCCAACACGCTGGAGCGTCAATGCCAGGCCACGTACGTCAGTGTGCGCTGCCAAGGCAAATGCTTTAAGCAAGTAGCAACACGGATGTAGGCCGAGGGGGCTCGGTTAAGGCAACAAATAAAAAAGTATGAATTAAAAGTTTTTTGAAGAATGTAGCATGGCGCTGTGCTCAGTGACCGCAAAAGTATCGGCACAGTGATTCGTCGAAAAGGCAGAATTAAAAAAGATTAAGAAAACACTAACAAATGTTGACTGCTGCACCTCAAAGTGGACAAATTTATCACAAAAAGAAATGTTGAAACATGTAATTTAATTTGTTTTGTAGAGGTTTCTTCAAACTGTCCAGCTCATGAATGGTTTTCGTTGAAACTGAAATATTTTAGAAATCATCATCAAATAATCTTAGTTTAATTTAATAGAAAAAAGTATAGGTTCCAGAAATGGCAGAAACCTGTACCGAAGCCTCATTACGGGCTGTTGCGAATTGATAAGCTTTTAATGGAAAAGAATACTCGGAGAATGGCCAATTAATCGCAAAAAGTGGCGCCGCGCAACGAAATAATTTGGAAAACTAATTCTCTTTTTATTCGATGTTATGAGGTCGGCTGAGATATAAACCCTGGCCTTCCGCATCACCGACTAAGCACTTGTCCACTGAGCCACCGCGATGCCGATTACTTATTCGATAAAAAATGTAAACATGCTCGATAGTCCTTAACACCTCGACATTTTAAGAAAGAATACACACATTTTCGGGGTGAGATACACTCTCACTTTCGCCAAAATTTAAACATTTCAGCTGTATCTAGCAAGTACCTAAATATATAAATAATTTATTTATTATTTGAAATCATTCAAACAGTCGAACTATTCGAATCAAATTAACTGCACATCGAATACGAATAATATTCGACATTTAGGAATCTATGGAAAAGTATAATTTTAATAAAAGCTTAGCCGTATTCGGACTGAAACCCCTATTTTAAACACATTAGAGTGCGAATGTTCTTTAATACTCATTTTGTATAAGCGTAATTTGGTATCTAACTGAAGTAAGTTTATCGCTAACGTTCTTTTGAAGTTGTCTGAAAATTATAAAATGCCAGCATTTCTTCAAAAGCATTATTTACCATAGTAAAACTTTTTGAATAGTTCGAACGAACTAGGAAAGGGAACGAACCAATACTTTAAGGGTGGCTGCCCCAAATCGAACTACGAGCTTGCACGCATAAATTATGTTAATTAAATTTTATTAGGGGGATAGAGGGAAGGTCCATCCCATCGAGTTTTTATTGCATTAAATCATGTTTATGTATGTGTATAGTTCCCAAAATGCTCCCTTCTGACGTTGAGAAGCGCGTACACCGCTGGCTAGCGAGATGACCGCACTCATCGGCGGCACATTTCATAGATTTGTGTCTCTTTCATGAGTAGATAAAATATTTATGTGCAGAACATTTAACAGCAAATAAGACACTGCTCAAGAAGCTCTGTCATCTCTCCTGCTCCCCTTGCCCAAGACCGTAGGAATTTTGACACAATATGGCAGGCACATCAGATGAATTTATTAAATTAGCCAAAGGGACCGCAAGCTGCTACATTGAATGGCTGCTAGTGGAATGGACAAAAGAAGAACGAATTTTATGCATTTTTGGGAGCAAATTTAAAGCGGCAATTTTCCCTTTAAAGCGACCCCAACATAAGGGAATTTCAGCTTGTGCTATTTGAAAGGGATTCCTCGACTGTCTACCCCGCCAAAACTGTCAAATTGCTGGACACTAACGAAAAAGGAATTTAATCCCAGTCAGTGTTCGCTCCCTGCGCACCCTCACTCCAAGTATTTTGACCCATTATACATTTCATAATCTGCCGCTCTAACCCACAATCAGCGCTCGTTGTGCTGCCCTCTCCACTTTCAGGCTGAACCACAGGCGTGCGTTTTGATTGATTAGATGTGCTCCTTTTTTATGGAATTCCAACTCGGCGGGCGACTGTGAGGCGGGAAGTGGTGGCACTCATGTAATCGTAATTTCATTTCTGCGTACCACCACAGAAAGGAGCAAAGGAAACAGCTTCTGCCAATTACAAGACAAGGCAATGCTTAAATACCTCAAATTCACTGCGCACACCAACACATCGGAGTACCGGTTGTAGCGGCTGCTGACAGTGTTCAGCTTGAGCTTGGCGGTCGGTGAGCAACAGCACTCAGCCAGATCCCACTGCACGTAGAGAGCGGCGGTCGCCGTTTCGCTTTCATTCTTCAAGCCGCCGCCATTAGGATCGCAGCGGGCGCCGAAAGTGCCCAAGCGCTCAATTGCTGAAGTGCTTCCGGCCACAAAGTTGCCAAAGTTTCTGGATAATGCGGCGAATGTAATTTGCAAGACGCCCTTGAAGCGCGCACACACACGCACTTGCAGTCGTTCTTTACACATACAAGGCAGCGCGGCTGCCGCAGCAGTAGCAGCTCATAATCAGCAGCATTCAGGCGACGTTGATATTGAGCGCGAATACGGCTACAGTTCTGGGAGTGGAGGATTCTGGTGCTAGCGCGAGCGGCCGGAGCTGGTGCTGCAGTCGGAGTCGGAGTGGCTTTTGGGGGAGTCACAACGCCAGCGCTGCCAACATCAATGCTTGTCGTCGTCAACTGCAGCAAAATGGCGGCGTTCGCTTCAACCGCAGCCACGCACGTGCATACGTTCTCACTGTGGTCGTTGCCCTACTCACCAGCGTGCACACGCAGGCAACCAGCTCCACGTCCACTGCGACGCTGCCATGCACTCTAACCAGCAGCTTAAGCGCTGTTCAGTCTGTTGGGACGCTGCTGCCAGCGCCGTGCATGGCCAATGTTAGTCTCTCGCCGGCTCCGGGGCAGAACGCAGCGGCAACGAGGTCCACAGCGCAGTCCCATGGTGTCCACGGGAATGAGGCGCTCTACACGCGCCTCGGAGCGACTATTTCGGCGACAACTGCAAACACTTTCAACGCGTCCGCACATGCCGAGCTGCCGCAGATCCCCGCATACATTCGCACCACCGCCATGAGTTTCTGCATAACACTCATGCTGCTGGGCGTTGTCGGAAACGTTATGGTAAGTAGATTGCATTGAAGTGGCCGATACGATACGAGCATGTAATCCTCTTCCAAAGGTGCCAATTGTCATTGTGAAAACGAAGGATATGCGCAACTCGACCAACATCTTCCTGACCAACCTCAGCATAGCCGATTTACTGGTGCTGCTGGTGTGCACGCCCACCGTTCTGGTCGAGGTGAACACACGCCCCGAAACCTGGATCTTGGGCCACGAAATGTGTAAGTGCTTTGTCTCATCACTCCATCATTTGTATGCTCTGTGTGAGCTCTTCTTTGGCTGCAGGTAAAGCGGTGCCCTTTGTCGAGCTGACTGTCGCGCATGCCAGTGTGCTGACCATTTTGGCCATCTCCTTTGAGCGCTACTACGCCATCTGTGAGCCACTCAAGGTAAATAATGCAGTGTCACAAATGATACTTTTATGTCAATCTTCCGCTATGATACTTCTTCAAGGCGGGATACGTGTGCACCAAGGCGCGTGCAATACTCATTTGCTTCCTGGCGTGGGGCATCGCTGCCCTATTTACCAGGTGAGTTAAGTCTAGATGCTTTCCACCTTTCCACTATAGAAGAGGCAAAGATAAAAAAATTTTTAAATCTCGGTGATTGCAAACTTTGTTTCTGAGCAAAGATTTTAATAATATATGTTTATTATCTTAATCTAATATATTATTAAGACCTTTGTTTAAAAGTTTTCAAGTATTTTGATAAAGAAATTGGTAAGGTATATTTCGTTTCCAATGTTACTCTTTTGAGACTCTCTTATTTTTCGATGAGTTATGATTATTCTTGAAACTTTCTTTTTCGGTCAACAGTTAAAAGCTTTTCAATAATTGAAAAAAAAAATACTGCAAATAAGTCTAGATATAGCTATTATTTATGGCTAAAAACGTAACTACATAAAAAACTGATATTCAAAACCGAACAAAATGAGCTCTCAAAATAACTGTTAGTAACGACTAGGCAACATTTGACGAGTTTTCCCGTTGAATATGCGCCTCTTTTCCAGTATATGAGCTTAAAATAAAATGTTTATAGGTCTGAGCAAGAGTTGAAAAATATGTCAACAACTCATAACCTAACTTATTTCAATACACTTCTCCTCTTGCTCTAACAGTTAACAGCTTAACAAGTTCTACAATTCGCTTTTAATTTAATGAGAAATCAACAAAATACTTGAAACTTTTCTTCAGATAAACGACTTCTTACTAAGTATATATGTATACATTTTTGTATATAGGACGCCTTGAACTCTTTTTTAATGTGCCATATAATTTAACTGCATGAAACACTTTTCATTTAAAGGCAATATGCATTTTTCTGTGCATAATTGTTATGCTACATTTTTAAACTATCTAAGTGATTTAAAATTAAGTGCCACTCCTGCATCCTTATTAGCCATCTTTATGAGCCAATGAACGCACAATATTTTTGCTGTGTAAATTTTGCTGTTGTTTTTATGTAAATTTTAATGCTTTGCATAATGTGTACTGTAAATACATATATACTTTTTTGCCATTTGCAAAAAATGCATGCGAAATTCCCAAAGCAAATAGATACCTGAATGAACGAATGAACGAAGGACCATCGGCGAGATGTCCTCAATTTCTGTATTTTCGTGTTTGTTTCTATAAACGCCTTGAAATCTGGCAGAGCGGCCAAGAGCAGACGTCCCTTATCATAGCATTGACATTTACTTATGCCGTTATGAATTTCAGACAAAGCAGCGCAGAGACCCTTTTTAATTTTGTATATCCCGCCGCCGTAAAAATAACAATCAAATAAACACATTTCATCATTCTTTCTTCGCCTCTTGGTCTGCGTCTTCGCTTCTGCCTGTGGTTGGGTTGGCTGGATGAGTAAGTGAATGCGTGTCTTCGCTCCGCTCGTTCACTGACCTTTATTATTTTGTTCCCAACATTAATTACACTTCATAATAATGTCCGCCACTCATTCGGTCGCCATTTGCGAATTGTCGCTGCCACTGCCGCAGCCTCAGCCGGTGCGACATAATGAACAATTTAAAAGCTCATTCAAGTTCACGATTCTGCTCTGCCTCACACCCCACTGCATCCATCCACTGCATCCATCCACTGCCTTTCTTAGCCTCACGCCCAGATGGTGATTATTAAGTGTAGCTTACACGCCTTACCCTTGTCTCAGCTGTAACGCTGGTGGTCAGCTACTCAATTTCTTCATTGTCCTTTTCGTTCTCCTGCTCCTACTCCTCCCTCCTCCTTCTCCTTCCATTTCTGCTTGCCTTCTGTCATGCTCTGCGTAATCGCTGAACTGAAATGCCTCCTTACTACTTACTGTTCTTTTGTAGTCCCATTCTTTGGGTGGCCGAATACAAGTGGGTTGAGTACATTGATGGATCGTCCGTGGCCGTCTGCCTTACTCAAGCGGTGACCAACTGGACCATTGCGTTCTTCCTCGCCAGCATTCTCATATTCTTCATACTGCCGCTGCTTGTGCTGGTTGTGCTGTACGGCATCATAGCGAAGAACCTCATCTTAAACACCGGTCCCATGTTGCGCATACGCCCCACCAAGCCGGAGTTCAGTCTGAAGGCGCGCAAGCAGGTGGTCTACATGCTGGGCGCCGTCGTGCTATCCTTCTTCGTGTGCCTGCTGCCGTTCCGCATGCTCACCCTCTGGATCATACTCAGCTCGGAGCAGACGTTCCTCGAGCTCGGTGTGTCCTCCTATTATGGCCTGCTGTACTTCTGCCGCATCATGCTGTATCTCAACTCGGCCATCAACCCGATCTTGTACAATCTGATGTCCACCAAATTCCGCAAAGGCTTCTTCAGGCTGAGCTGTGGCGCCTGGAACTTCCTATGGGCAACGTTCACTTGTGGCCGCTCGCACGCCAAGGCCAGAACTGCCTCAGGCGTGACCACCAATACCACCACCTCCAACACGGCTACCACCACCTCCTCGAGCATACTGTCGCGCAGCTCGAACCGCCGCCCCAGCGACGACGTTGTCCGCACGCGCGTTCAGATACAGCTCCAGATGCCGTACGGCAGCGACAACGAGATGCTGGCCATGCTGCACAGCAACGACTACGAGCGAGCAGCAGATGCGCCAATACGCATTCCAACGCAGCTCCAGACAATAAATGACAAGCAGCCGCAGCCACAGCAGCAAAAGCAAGCAAATCAGCAAAAGTACACGCTCGGCTGCCGCGGCCGGAATAAGCCACAAATCAGTTTCGATGAGAAAACTTTTGCTGATGCGGCAGTGACTTAATGGCTTGCTCCGTGGAATATATTAGAATTAGCTTTGAAGGTCAGTGAACAAGAAGCGCTCGAGCAATGCGTCGAGAAGTGGGAAAAGTGGAAAAGTCGAAAAGTGGCAGAGTCCGAAATGGCCAAGTGACCGCTACAACTTAAGCAGACAATAAGAAAGTGTTCCAGTGAATACCTCAACAGGCAACGATAACGGTACAAATGAGCGACAACAAGGCTAATGACATGACAATGAACTCTGTTCAGCAGCAGCACACACACACACACACTCACACACATATTTAGTTTAGAAGATAGAAGAAAAAGTATTATACGGAAGTGCTAATTTTGCTTGTTTCCGTTCCTAACCCGTTTACACTTCTGCTTGGCTAAACAAATTCAACCAAAAGAAGTCATCGAATTATTGAAGGACAGGCGCCAAGCAACGGACACTCTCTTCCATCCTAACCACTCACTCACTCTCGCGCTCTCAATCGGAATGCGATTCCGATTGCTTCCCCTGCTCGGCGAGTTGTGAGTTCAGCTCTTTTGTGCAACTACAATACATAATCTGCCGCATTTCCATCGACACACTATTTCCGTATAAAAACAATCAATTTTTCGGGCTATTAAACTCAAATGTGAATGTGCCAAAGATAAGCAACAACGTCACAGCAGCCGTTATTAAGCTCCCACGTGGCAGAGGTAGTGGGGGGCTGGCGGACCGAGCGGCATAAACATGTTTTAGGTGTGTCCACGCTGAAATGTTTGCTGTCTGCCGTCTGCTGTTGGAAGCGTAGAGAGCGGAGCATGCGAACTAACCGGCGAGGAGCAGAAGCTAGTGGTGGTGCGGGTGCGCCGGTAGTCGGGCAAGGACGCTTAAATATGTAACTAAATGCTATAATAGCTATTACATTGTATCTAGTAGTATTTTCTTGCTGATGCTGTCATCCCGTAAATCATGAATGTAAATGTATGTGTGCGTGTAAATAAGTTTGTGAGTATATTTGTCCATCACTCTATTCAGTATTGAAATGTATTATTTTACTATTATTACTTACTATATATATTTAGTCTATCGTATTGTATTTATTCTAATGCATTAAGCCAAATGTAAGCGCATTAAATAAAAGTGGAAAAGTTGTTCTTAATCAACCGCATTTAACCAATCGAATTTCTATGTACCGGTATATCGCTTCCTAACTCTGGCTCTTATTTACCTTCGCTACTACACTTGTTCCAAAAAAATATTCTTATATGACTCTTTGGGATATGCAAGGAAAAAGGGTTAACGACGTAGGGAATAGCAAGCAAAGGTCAGCTTCAAAATTCCCTGATTATGTACTATGACAAATCAAATAAAATAGGCATGCGATATGCAATATTCTGCGAAATTTGTTCTTAAAAAGCTGAATTCGATACTTCAATTTAGTGACTGATTGCAAAACTTTTCCAATCCACGTAAATATACAGAGGTCCAATATGATTAATCACTGGTCATTATTTTTTGGATCAAAATAAAATTTGTAAAAGTAATAGTTGTCAAGCGGGAGAAATATGGATTTATTGCATATTTCCCGTACAGCAACGCAAATCAATATTTAATCTGGCCAAAAAAATAATGATCTCTAAAAAAAAATTTTTGGAGTGACTGATTTATATTTTAAAATTTTAAAATCTAACTATGTTACAAACCATTCCCTAAAGTAACTTTCGTCTACGATATATATTTTTAAAGAAAAATATTTTAAAGTAATTATTACCCGGAACTGCCAGTTTTTGCAACTGCATCAGTTTTAATAAGATACGTTAGTTATTTTTATTAATATTGTAGTACTGCGATTGATTATTACTTTAAGAAATAACGTATTAGTGAATGTTTCGCCAACATAAAAAAATGTTTCTGAAGTTCGTCCGAACTCACTTTTAACAGTCAAAAATCAATTCCGCAAAAGATTCAGACAACGTTACGATTCAGATTCAGTTACGATTTGTAGAAAATTCTGAGCTACGACAGATTCTGCGACAGACGTGAATAATTCTTGCGGTTCTACAGAGATACGTATGATTTTTGGTTACATAGCTGGAGCTGAGAGTTGAGCATTGATAAATTCTTCCTCGAATCTGATTGACTGAAATTCATGCAAGAAAAACGCACGCAGGTTTCCCAACTGGAAGCCAGCAACAATTGCCCATAGTTCGCATGTGTTTCCGCAATTTGAAAGCCGAACCCTGCGCTACCGCACTCGACGCTCATATGCCAGCCTAGTTAAAGGGTTAAATTCCATGCATTCCTTACTTATCTCACTGCTGCCGGCGTCTGCTGACAGTTTCCATTGGTCCAAACTGTAGTGGCAGCAGGAGGCGAATAATTTCGCGAAAGTGTGTAACGCGGCTGACTGCACACGATTTGAATTGTTGTGACAAAAAGTTGTAGCGAAAAGTTTGCAGCCCCAAAAGCAACAAAAACATGGAAGAAGTACGTATGAACGGCATACGGTGGGAGGATTTAGAATTGACGGCGATTCGATAGCGGATCTGTAGGTTAGGTTTTGGCAACGGGCTGAAATTTAAGAATACAATTTTAATTTAACTTTTTATGTGAGCGTGAATTAAATTAAGTTAAACTTAAATTTTTTCCAATCAAATAAAATTAAATTAAATCAACAAAAATTTTAATAAAAATTAGTTTTATTTGCACAAATTGATATTCCAATAAAAGGCATATAACTTTTTTGATTTCAGTGATTGTATAAAATTGCATAAAATGTCCTAATCGCGCACTTTTGTAAATAAACACACACACGCATACATACATACATATGTATGTATGTATGTAAGTACATCATAACTGAATGTTTTTATTTATTATAAAATTGCATCCTCTTGTATAGAATAGAAATAGAGCATTTGTTTCAGTTTGTATGTGGCTGCCTTGAAGCGCGTGCATACGTCACTGCCGCACGCATCTGCATAAACTGCATGCAGCCGTAATGTATGTATGTATAATTCGATTAAAAGTAACCAATTCGACTAGCTATATAAATAGTATATGTATGTATGTACGCACTCAAAGAAATACTCATTGCCTCTTGCTAGTCCCTTGACCCTCGACCTTCGAATGTATTTATCATATTCCAACCTCGCACACAGCCCCATCGTGCTAATCGCCACTTATCAAGTGGAGCCCTATTACGACGGCACGCAGGCTGCCGTCTGCTTTACAGCTGCCGACAGCTTTTGGTCCGTTTTTTACTTCGCCGCTAGCATCGTCGTCTTCTTCATGCTGCCGTTCGCCATTCTCGTCCTGCTATACGCGGCGATCGCATACAAATTGCTGCGCCGCAAGTCCGCCTTTCAGCATCCCACATCACCACCAGCCGCCGTCGTATCGGCCGAGGCTCAATTGCATGCCGCGCCGCAGGTGCAACTCGTGCGGCGCAGAATGGTGCTCCACAGGCACCAGCAAACTATGCATCAGCACCGCCGACAGGTGATTGGCATGCTGATCGCTGTGGTGGCTAGCTTCTTCATATGCCTGCTGCCCTTTCGCGCCTTCACGCTGTGGATCATATTCGGCAAAACGGAGGACATTGTGGCGCTCGGCGTGGAGGGCTATTACAATCTGCTGTACTTTTGCCGAATCATGCTCTACCTGAACTCGGCACTGAATCCCATATTGTACACGTGTATGTCGTCCAAGTTCCGCAGCGGTTTTTGGCGCCTCGCCACGTCGTGCTGTGGCAGTGCGGAGCGGCGCGTGCGATGCGCCCGCAGCTCGACCACGCGTCGTGAGCTGTTGTCGACCGTGAGCGGCGCCAAATCATCTCGCGCGCTGCGCAGAGACGGCACTTTTGTGCTCAACTCGATATCGACTTCATCTGGCAGCGGTACTGACCGCACCTCTTGGCGCAGTGGCACTAGTCTCTCCACATCGGTGTTCAACAATCTCTCGGAGCAGCGCACGATGCAGCTGGAGGCGGCCATCGTAACCACGACTTGCATCTACGCGCGGCCGCCGCAGACCACCAATCAGCACTGACTATCTCCGCTGTGAAATTGTACGGATAAAATTAAGCTATCTCAAAATGTGAATGTGTATTAGTGTGTATCGTAAAGACGTACTTAAAATAGTAGAAATATTTGTTAGCAAGACTGAAGTACCTCAGAAGTAAATAAAGGCTTCCAGCTACTCTCTCCTTTTTATGTCCCCCCCGCAATTGTGTACAGGCCGCCATCCAACCATCACAATAAAATCAAAACTCGGTTTTTAAATATGAATGTATGTATTTATTTTATTCAATATATTAAACTAATAATGTTGCTGTTCCAATTTCCGTGTGAGCGCAACCGATATAAACACAAAAAGTGTAGATATTCTATGAATTTGATTTTAAAAAACATCGCACATTCGAGATACGGAAATACACGATCGTGTTTTTCTTCTTCGGTTTCTACTCCTTCTACTTTCTTATTTTGTTTTTCTCTATTTCCTTCGCTTCTCTTGTCTTACGAATTCGTTTACAATAACTTTTATTTAAACATTGTTTATAAGTATCTTAAGTGTTAGGTTAAAGTTACCGCATTCCTTTGCATCTACAAAAAAGGTGTGGTTTTTTCGTTTTTTTTTGTTTCTTTTTTTTGCTTTTGTAAATTGTGTCCTCAATTCGGATTTCATATCAATACCGTAATCATCATCATTAGCAACGTTATCATCACCTGCTGCGACATCATATTACAATGTGCTCTAGTATCATTATTGTTATTACATTATTATTTTATATATATTTATTTTTAAATTTTGTTTAATATAATAAAATAATGATTCACAAGCAGTTTATGTTCAGCAGCAGCCCGACTTGGGATTCTCCACCGCACGTCCTTGATCGATTTTAACTTTGCTGGTATTATCAGTGGCGCTTGAAGGCGGCCCAACACGATTCTTGATCTCAGCCGCCATCGTCAGAAAGGCCTGCTCCACGTTAGTGGCATTTTTTGCTGAAGTTTCAAGGAATGGAATGCCTAATTGGTTTGCGTACTCCTAAAAAGATAAAAGAACAAACCACATAAGTACTTTTAGCACAAAGGCATCTGTAAGATAATGTCTTACCGCAGCTGTAGTATGATCGACGACTTTCTTGGTGGTCAGATCGCTCTTGTTGCCCACTAATAACTTGTTAACATTCTCGCATGCATATCGTTCAATTTCCTCCAGCCATTGTTTAACATTATTGAAAGATTCTTGATCCGTGCAATCGTACACGACAATAATTCCGTGCGCACCACGATAATACGATGAAGTGATGGTACGGAAGCGCTCCTGGCCAGCAGTATCCCACTGAAAACATATTTAAATACTTAAATAGTTCGCATTTAATCTTATCTATGGTTATTGCTTACAATTTGTAACTTTATAGTTTTTCCATCCAATTCTATTGTCCTAATTTTCTGCAAGAAAACAACAACAGTCAGTCAATTTTGTTGAGCAAAGAACAGGTAGATACACATTTTTTTCATTTCCCGTATCAACTTACAAAGTCTACACCGATTGTGCTAATGTAACTCTCTGTGTATGTGTCATCGGCGAATCGAAGTAGTAGACACGATTTTCCTACACCAGAATCGCCAATCAAGAGTAATTTGAAAAGGTAATCGCTGCAAATAAAAAGTTTGAAATTTCATTCATGATTTTTCCCAATATATATTTGAGAGTTGAAGATTTCGATAGATGAATTTGGATAAATGAAGTCAAAAGAGGCTAACTAGAGTTAGTAAGTTTTAAGTCTTTCAGAAAGAAGCTGCATTGGGGTTAATGATCGCAGATATATAAGAACAAATCGTATCGAAAACAGCCATTACAAAAGTACTAAGTTGCCGAACAGGCAGTTGCTGAGCGATTTTCCTTTTTATATTCACGATTAAACATATTACAACATCGAAAATTATAAAAGTGGGAAGTATGTAAATTTCAAATCATATTCAGAATTTAAAATTGTATTTCGAAAATGTGATTTTTATGTTTAAAAAAATAAAAATCAAGTGCATTCATATTGCTAAAGATAAGTTTTTCCAAGCCATAGCTAGATATCGCTTAATTACTTTCTGCATTAAAAGTTATTCTGTCTGTACGGAACTGAAGAGCTGAATATGCATATGCAAATACACGCATGCAACTGAACTCGCCACGTACATTTACAAACATAAACATATTATTTAACTTGGAATATCATAGTTCTTCGGTTCAAGTGCAGCGAGTCTGAACAGCAAGAATAAAACTCAAAATAAATTATTTTGTCAGCTACACTGTTTGCGTCTTTGAAGATTGTGAGTTGGCAATGATTCAATAAAATAATAAAAGTGAATGTATGCGAAAACTACAAATAAATTTAAAGAGCTGGCGGATTGACGTTTGACGACAGCAGCGCTTACAATAAATGCTAAGAAAGTTATGGAATGCTCAAACTTGCACCTTCAAAAGAGAATATCAACCAAATTTTGTACTTGTTTACGATACTGCAACCAATGCTACTTGGCAGACGATAAACTTTGGACCAAGAAGCAAAGGACGGGCTTCCGACGACAAATAAACGGGCTTGTTTTTAAGGTGAACAACACATGAATGTATCTCATTTGGAACTTATCCTTATCCTGTCTGTGATGACCATTCGTTTCCACAAATTTTTAAGGTCAGACCGAAAAATATGCAATAACAGCACAGAATGCAGGAGGAAACACAACAAAAAACAAAGGCAACGATTACGTAGCGAAAAAATTCAGTAACAAAGGGAGGCCAAGAGAAGAGTGCACGACAAGTTCGCTAGTGACTCATCCGCCCCACGAATTGAAGTATGCAATAATAAAGCCCGTACAATTCATACAAATCTCAGAAATATGTAGTGCTGGTCGACTCATTCCGGATTTTATAGAATCATGCTTTAGAACAGAGGGCGTGAGCGCATACTGCGTGGCGATTTCGGAACCTCTGTGTCAAAAAATGGGAGTGGGCTGGGGCTGCTGCCACTACACTGCCACGATGTACATCGCAGACCAAAAGAAAAATGACGTCGCAAAAATGGAAATCGAACGCAGAAACCATGAACTACTTCCGCTATGCAAATTCTGATCTTCACTTACTATTCTGGATTCATTGCAGACATTTTAGGCTGGTTGCTTTATAGAAACTTTTCCGCAAACACACAATGAACAAATAAAAATTATTTTCCAATTTTTTCGAAAAATTTCTCGCTCTTGTTTTTCCTCTTCTTCGTCTATGATTTACGACTCGGTTTTTATTTTCTGTTGGTGCCTTTGCGGTCAACTATTTGCCTCTTTTCTCGGATTTTCGATTGGGCTTATTTCTGGCGTATTTTAATTTAATTTTTCCGAGAATATTTCAATTATTTGTGAAGAATTTGAAAGTTGCCCTTTTTTCTTCGATATATAATTTGTCACTATTCACTTTCCTCTGTAAACGAAGTATTATACGAAGTATAAACGAGCGATAATAAGAAGAAGAAGACGTCAGGCAACTAAAAATCACTTGCCCAACTCATTTGAAAGAGTCTCGATGGGTAATTGTGATTGATATTATTCGGCTCAAAAATATTGCTTGAAATTGCAAGTGGCCGCATACTAGGTCATCTAGGTCATCTGGTCAAACTTAGAATTTCTCGGCACAAATTAGAAATAAAGGTAGTTATGTTGGGAAAAAATTTATTATTTATTAATAAATAATAACCCTATACAATAATAATGCCTTGAATGCCACCAAAATGGAAATATTCGGCGAAAAATTCGGCTTCGGCTTGGGCCGCATACTAGGTACTCGCATTCACAATAAGCGGCGGCCATTGCTGAACGGCCATTCACAATAAGTGTGTGTGAGCGGCGGCCATTATTAATTTATTGCTTTCAACTTTGCGTTGGGGTTAGTAGAATTTTTCTGCTAAAGGGAGACAGTTGACCGTGCATCTCTTTTGTTCCACCACGTAGCCTTCGACGAAGAAAAACAATGGCGACGTATCGCACTTTGTCTCGTTCCAGCTCAGCGCTGCCACGGATGTTTGTCTCTTTCGTCGTTTAGCATATAATTTCGTGGCACAATCACAATCGAACCGAACGAGACTCGATTACAATGAAATCGATTAACAAGTTGATTAATCACTTATTAGTACATACTATTTCCCTTATTAGTTCATACTATTCCCCTTATTAGTAGATACTATTTCCCTTATTAGTACCATTCCGTTGTAAAACCATTTGCGTTATTAGTACCAATTTTTACATTTAGGTTGTTACATGTGCTTAAAACCAAGCGCAAAATCTCCAAAGCCTCAATCAAAACCAAGCGCAAAAGGAACCAAAATATTTTTCTATATTCGCAACACTATTGTTGCACTATTTAACTATTTATCACCTTTGAATAAAATTTTCCGGCATTCTAGCATTCTTCCCGAGAAATATTTCCAGAGGCAGCTATAACCCAAGTAAAACCCACAAAAGAACCGACAATTTCAAAGCCCGCTGGGTTTCTTGGCATTCACGGTAACTACAGCGAATCTGTCTTTCCAATTGGAATCGAATTTAAATGATGATTGTAGATGCACAGGCATGTTCCAAAATTGTAAAAAAAGTAAGTTGCTCCATTTGGAGGCAAATTCAAAATTCGAAAAAAAACATAACCATAATTGAACTGCAGCAAATTTTTCTTCACAGGCAACTTGGAAAATTGGCAGATATATGTACCTTGGCAGTATTTTAGTAAACACTGTTTTATTTCGAACAAAGTTCAATTCAACACGAACCAAAAAATAAATATGATTTCGTTCTATTTTAAGCGCAAATACATCCGTAATACACAATAAAAATGCATCTTCCATTATATTTAACAATAATTATTTTATGCTTTTGTTTTGGTTATTTGGCAGGCCAATCATGTTTTCATTGTCACTTGCCTGCTAAACTTACACTCCTAGTAATAACATATCGGATACATTTTCCACATATAATCATACATAATGGCAGGAAAAAGAACTCTCCTGGAATCTAAATAAATTCAAGACGAAAGCGATTCGAATAGAAACTGCGTGTTCACAGTGCATCAGTCTGCCCAAGGCGTAATGATGCGGCCAGTGCAGCAGTGGAATGGATTGTTTCAACTACATTACTCCAGGGAGTTCAGGGTTAGCAACTGCTTAAGCACTTTCGTTTGTGAAGTTTCCCGTATCTCTCCGGCTAGGAACATCTCATCAACGACAGTGTAAACTTTGTAGAAATTGAACACAAGGTCCAGTTCGCACACATTATGGAAATATTCGTTAAGCACCTCCACGAAATTGTGAATAGCTTCCAGGTAGCACAGGTTGTTGTCGTTGACGTCTACGCATATGCAGAAGTAGAGGCCCGCATAACGTCGGTACACAATTTTAAAGTTGCGGAACTATATGAGAACAAGAAAGTCAAATAATGTTTAACTCCAGAATATATGCCACTCACCTCCACGAAGTTGGTGTGCTTTGCGTCGCGCACGGTAACCACCGCATGCACTTCCTCAATGAGTTTCTGTTTTTCATCGTCATCAAAATTCATGTACCACTTCGCCAGACGCGTTTTGCCTGCTCTATTTTGGATTAGGATAAAGCGAATCTGTGGGAGGATGGGGTTAAAGTTCAATCACACGTACAAGGAAAAATATGTTCAGGAAATATTTGGGGCGTGTTGCTTACCATTTTGCAGCAAATGCAGAACACTTTCTCTGCCCTTCGCAATTCCCTTAATAGTTCACAAAAAAATTCTGATAATAATTCTTTTATGTATCAGTCACTAGCTGGAAATGGTACTGCCAGGCTGGTATTTTTCATTCCTCAAGACTGCCACTTTGAATTAAATTGGAATATGCCAAAAAGTAAAAAGTGAGTGCGCATGATTTAGACCTCTGCTAATGCTTGATCTCCAAGCCCCAAGCACTTCAAAATTTTATAAAACTATCGAAAATAGCACACGAAATACATACGACCTTCGGTAATTTTTCGTTCCTGCATTTCGTTTCTCCATTTCTTTGACCAACTCCGCCCCTTCCAATACTCTTGCCCTCTTGCCAACGGACTAAACTTTCCGGAAAGACAATTTTTTGAATAGAAATTAGAAAGTACATACTAAATTCCTCGCTCTTGGTTATAAACTATTTTGTGTTCTTTACTGTCAATGTGTGAGCTGGCGGATAAGATTAGGGTCCATTTATTTATTTGTGTTTCGGAATTGAGCACAAAATTCAATTTGTTGATAAGCTTGACTCAGCAACACTTCGCAAAATGCTGACGATGCTTTGCAGAACTTCAAGTAAATAGAAAAGACTGGCAGCACTGGCGCACAGCTACTACTAGTCATCTGTGCTAGTGAGCGAGTTGGATATCTGGTAGTAATCTGTGACTGGCGTCTTTGCAAATTTATAATTGCATTTAACTGAAAGCTTCTGTGGTTGAACACTCATTCGACAATAACTATGCTAGCAGCAAGGACGGATTGCATTGTCAGGCATATTCTTCGTCGGCAGACAAGGAGCTGCTCTACAGAGGCAGCAACAGCGAAGCCAGGACGCGTGTACGACACACTGCAAGAGCAAGCGCTGAAGGAGAAATGCATACTGGTGGACAACAATGATCAAGCCATTGGAGCCATCAGCAAAGAGGATTGCCATCGCGTGGATGCAGCGACGGGCTCAGTAAAATTGCACCGTGCATTTAGCGTGTTTCTATTCAACACACAGGGAGAAATGCTTGTGCAGCGACGTTCTCTCCACAAGGTGGGGATTGGCTCGCGTTAATGTTGTTTCGACTGCACATTTCGCTACTTACATTCCAGATTACCTTTCCGGACACCTTCACGAATGCTTGTTGCAGCCACCCGCTATATGACATAGCAGAGGAGCGGGAGGAATTGAATGCAGCTGGGATACGTAAAGCTGCGCAACGGCGCCTGAACTATGAGCTAGGCATCCCCACTAGTCAAATTCGACCAGAGAACTTTCACTTTCTGACACGCATACAATACGCGGATACTGGGGACGGTGTGTGGGGCGAGCACGAGATTGACTACATTCTGTTCCTGCAAAAGGACGTTGATTTGCAGCCGAACAGCAATGAGGTGAGCGAAGTGCGTTACCTTAAGCGCAACGAAATCGACATTACGGTGGCCAAATTTGATGCCCCTCTCACTCCGTGGTTCCATCTCATTCTGCAACATCGGCTCAAGCTGTGGTGGGACAATCTACACAATCTGAAGAAATTTGAAGATCTCAAGACCATACATCGCTTTGCTTAGTTCTCAAGATTTTGGCAAACAAATTACCCTATTGACATCAATTATTCGCTATTTGCTCATTATACATATAGACATTAGTCAAAAGAAAACAACAGAATTGTTTGTAGATAAGTATGCAAATATATATGTATGTATGTATGCGCATGGGTTACAAATCCACATCTGGCGGGGCACTTGCATTATGTAAATAGTCTCGTAGTAAACACATTAGTACCAATACCAAATATATCTAGCGCGTAAAATCACATTTGCATGGACTCGTGCGGCACAATGGCTTAGCGAATAGCGAAGTTCGCTTCAACAAATTATAAATAGTTATAATAATATAATAAATATTTACAAAACTTGGCATCTTCTCCAGTGTTGCTTAAAAATATAAAAACAAGCTGCCGCAAATAATTTGTCGCTAATTGAATTGCGAACTTTTTTGAAAGCTCCGATCATGTGAGGCGATGACTTATGCCCAAAAGGCTAGGAGGGAGACAGTGCTATTGAAAGGCAATTATCGCACATCAAGTTAAAACGAATTCCGGTTCATGAAGACTTTGCAATGCTTCATGTGGGCCCTGTCTTTAACGCCATATTCGTCTCTCACATGCATATATGTTATTTGTTTTGAACTTAAACTAGGGTGAGCGCCGAATACGCGCGTACTCGAATCATGTAAAATGAGTATATTGGATTCGCATGCGTTTGTATGTATCGTTATAAGTCGTTATATATATATATACACCAGTCGGGATCAGGGTGTATACAGTGATTCATTCTTTTTAACTCAGCAGACCACCTGCCGAGTTCGATGCGATAAGGCACTTCGTTGAGTCTTATTGTTGCAACAGTGATACAGTGCAGTAGTACACAATAAAGGTGATTTAGGATATTTGGCACTTGAAGTTTACTTCTTCAGAGAGGGACGTATGTGGTGTTGATCGTGTTGATCTACACCACTTTATTAATCTGACTTTGGCCATAGAACCACCTACGAGAGCCCATAAAGTTTCAAAGCGTTGAAGGCGGTGGCTAGTGCAACCTCATCTGGTGTCTTCTTCATAAATGCAGCTATCATCTCCACAATGGCGGGTAAGCTGCAGGGCTCATTGCGTTGAAAAGTGCAATACCTGTGAGGGCGTTTAGTTGGCGTGAGTGTGAAACATTGAAGGACTTGCACATCATTCTCACCTGTGTAAATATAAGAGCGAACGCTCTGTTATTCCAGTCTTAACATGTTGCGGTAACTTGGAAGCTCTGGTGTTGGGGTACATGAACGGCGAATCCGTTTCGACCAGCAGTTTATCCAGGGGAAGAGTTCCGTTCTCCAGGAGTCTTCGGACTCCGGTATCTGATTTGTCCTGCACATTTATGAAATTATAATTATTACAGAAATCAGATCTGTTTTGAGCTACTGCACCTTGCATAAATAACCAGTTAAGCTGATATAGAAACTTCTGTTTAGATATTTAACTGCTTCGTCAGCTGTTCCCATGAAGCTTCTTATGATCACAGGAGGTAAAGTCTCGAATCTATTGAAAAGAATTGGTAGAAATGCATTACTTGTCGTACTAGCAGAAAATCAATATCAAAAACTACTTGTCTAGAATATCGAGAACGTCTTGCTGTGACGAACGCTCGTGTATTAGCAGGGCTTTGCCCAAATTACACGCCAGATGTATCTGCTTTTCGAATATCTCCTTCTGCACTTCCGGCTCGGAGAAATCGCGCTGATAATCCAGACCACAGGGACCGATTGCCACGCACTCCTGTGATTCCGCAATGTGCTCAAATTCAAACCAACTAGTCGGTTCTTCTATGATCGATTTCGAGTCGTGTGGATGAATTCCAGCAGTCGAATAAATAAAGTCAGGATATATGCGTGAGAGGCGAAGTGCTTCTTTGCTGGACTTGACTGAGGTGCCTGGAACCATTATCTTCTGGACACCTAAACAGACAAAGGGAGGGCATGAGTCTCCGCCGCACAAAGAACACATCAATTGCATATGGAATTAACAATTCGAATCACGTCGGAGGCTTGAACAATCCGCTCCTTACTGCCATATGCCCTATCGCGAGTTTGAATTAACTTGACTGAACATACCCGCATCTTTTGCCCTTTGTATGACCGAATCCAGGTCTCGGCTGTACTTCTTGTTAGTGAGATTGGCGCCAGCATCTATGACTATCAAGTTCTCAAAGCATGAGCTCAAAGTTTCCACCACGTCCTCCAACGCTGCGCTGCTGCCTGGAGCACTACTTTCGAGGTGTGCCATGGTCTGCTCTCACTTCACGCGCTGTTACACTCTCTTCCTAGTTCTCCTCTCCCGCTTTCCCAATGAGTGCGTGCCCGTGCGAACAAAAATAGCAATGACGGACGGTTTCAACAATGCACGCACAATAATAATGCAATTTGCAGACGGGTGAAATTTGCTGCCGGCAGAGTTTCTCGTTTTTACGTAATTTAAAATATGTACAATTGAAAAGGAATAATTTGGTTTCCAACAAACTATACAAAGGAAATGAATTTGAAAAAATATCCACACGACTTCTGTACAGGAAAATGAGCAAGACTACCGTGCTGCCACCCTGCGGCTTTACTATACGTTTGTAAGCGCTGCCAGTCCGTGGCTAAAATATACAGTGACCGTTTTTTCAAATTTGTTAATTTTTTATTTATTTATTCTATCTCTTCAATTGCGTAACTTTGATAACTCTTTGTTTTGATTACACCATATCGAATATTCAACAAAATTTTATAGTTTAGTTATTTCCTACTACATTTAAATGTGTAGATCATGCTAGTTGTATTTGCTTGAATTTCCAATTTTTATCTATTTCACAGAAAATTAATTTGATATATTGAATATTAGCATATGACCTTTAGCGCTTATTTAGGACAATCTCATATTCGTGCACACTCATACACATATGTATGTATTGGTTTAAAAATATCCATTAATTAATTTAAATATAATATATGTATTATTTATTTTGTTTGTTGGTGTTGGTTTGGTATTGGTATTGGAGTGGTTTGCATAATTCCATAACATTCTATATAATTTATACTATTACTATAAATATATTATTTTTTAATGGCCGTTGTAACAGAGTTTCAAAGGGACTAATTTGAGCTCACAGCTCATTAAAAACCACAGTCACGAAGTAGCAATTATTCAACAAAAGAAGTAAATTGCATTCTTTAAATGCTTAAAGCTGAGATCAAAGCTCTACAACAGCCCCAAATAAAAAAATGCATGCATGCACATATGTATGTTAATTTGCGGAAAATACAAGGAAACTAAATAACATTACGTCGTAATTCTCTTATAAAAATAAGTTATAGAATTTTGCATTTTTATCTTGGAAGGATGGATGCTCACAACTTGTGACGAAATTAAAAGAAATGATGACACCGTTTAACGGAGAAAATTTCATCAAATCGTTGCTTCCTAACCCGGCTGCTCCACCCAAAATTTTGCACTGTATAAAACTCACTGAAATGCAATGAATTGTAAAATATTGCAGGTGCAGACTACTTTTTTTCACTTTCATGCAATTTATCTCTTGAGAATATGAGAATCTTATTATTCATGAGATAAATTCCATGTAATGAAAAATTACGTGTGAAGTCGGAAGGTAACGCATACGACCAAGATAGCCAGCCCCACCGATTCTTTTCCATGCGAGTCGCATTACTTTTCTTTTTCCTTGTAAATCCTGGTTTTTCGTATCTCCAAAATATTCGCTTGCATATTTTTGTAACATCATTGGTAAATACTTCACGATTATTCTTAGCTAGAGTTATAGAGTTATTGCTTATCCAAAATCAATACAAATATATAAATCGTAAGAATTTTCAATACAAAATTTTTAGTAGGTACGTTACATTTAGACCTCGGTGTGTTTCAAATTCTATTCTCATACTCTTCTATTAACTGGACAGATCATCTTCATTTTCATTTTCATCATCATCGTCATGGAATTCGAGGTAGCAACTCTCTCAGCTGCGCATCGAATTCGCTCAATATACTTTAGCGTCTGCCAAATATTCAAAAACATTTTCTAAATAGGAAATATCTTGTAGCATGTTAAAACTCTTTGTGTGTTTGTAAGCCAAAAGTTACGAAACACGTACAAAATATCACCAATAAGGTATCCAGATCCCAGCCCACGGTACAGATAATCTATTTCTACAGCATTCAGCACAGTTCTCCGTCTACGTCTTTGTATTATATATGTACTTATGTAAGTAGGATATGTGAGGCACTACACTTAAACGACGAAACTACTTTCGTTCCCCTTTGAGTGTAGCGCATATTGGGGAGATTATTCGCAATTCAAAGCTTCATTCATACTTGTACGATTTGGCTTGCTAGTTCTTATTCTAAAATTTCAATATTTCGCCTTGGCGATGAGAAGCCACTGCTGAGCTGGGAGTCGGTCTTCTTCAGTATGGATACATGGTGGCCCGTGCTGCCATCGCCTGAACGATTTGGACAAGCAATGACCGAGTCCTGTTTGTTGAGCAGGCCTCGTCTTTGGTCGGCGAAAGATATTACGGAGTCCTGTTTGACAAGCTGATGTCGGCGCGGCTCTGTACAGAAAGACATTTTCAATAGTCTACCTAACTCTAATCCATCGACTCAACGGAACAATTTTAATGCCTGAAATTCATTTAAATGTGATGAAACGCACCTGGTCTTTGGTCCACAAAGGAAATAACGGAATCCTGTTTCACAAATTTTTGTCGCTTATATTCCAAAATGGAGTTGGCGTTGGGCGAGCCACCCGCATTCAGAGCAACTTGGCTGTCGGGCTTCATAGAAATGGTTCCGCGTCTTGAGTCGATGGATATGGTATCCTGGGTGGAGCAAGAGTCGAGCGAGCGTTCCTGGTTGCAGGGCACTTGACCGGCGCGGCGCGTCTCCATGTATGAAACGACAGAATCCTGCTTCGAGAGTGACATCTTGGACCCATTGCTGTCCTGCTGGCACAGCAAGCGACGTGATCCGTCGCTGGAGGCACTCTCCTGCTTGATGAGGTACTGACGCGACCCATGCGAGTCCTGCTTCAGCAGCATCTGTTGTGACAGGTTGCTATCCTGCTTCATCATTAGGTTGTGTCGACGCAATGAGTTGTGCTCATAAATATACGAAACGGCATTCGTTTTTCGTAGACCCGGGCTGCTGGGACTCTTCCGGGAGCTGTTATGGTGGTGGTGGGAGGACTTGCGTGTGCTGGTCGTGGACGAGGCAATAGCTACATTGTCGTAGTACCTGCAACAAAGACGACCATGTCAATCTCGCATTGAATAATGCCTTCCGTCGAGGCCTTACCTTAATCGGCCACAACATGACCTCGATTTTAAAATAGCGGCAAAGCCACGACGATATTTCTTATTGAAGAATGCATATAGAATGGGGTTGATGCAGGAATTGGACGAGCCCAGCCACTGGGCGAAGGGTGTGACCTTATTGAGTACTTCACTCTCCTCCTGGGAAATTTCACCTCCTGTTAACACAGACAACAAGCATGCACATTTTTAAGTATTCTCTGTAATCTCTGTTTATTCTCATCTCATACTTACCAAATTTGATTCTAGCGAATATGGCGTACAGAGGCAACCATGAGAGGACGAACAGTATCACTACTGCCACCAACATTTTAATGACCTTCGTCGGAAAACGGAAATATGAAAAAAGTCGTTTTACTAAATAAAGTTCGATAGCAGTTTAATTGCACATTCCGGAAAGCGACGGAAATAAAATGCGCAAACCAGAAAATGGAAATTATAGAAAAAAATAAAAGAGTAAATTGATTGCCAGCTATAAACAAAATATAAATACTTTTAGAAATGTTAGTCACCTTCACTTTAGACTTCTGTTGCATACGATCCATTTGTGCGTCCTTCGAATCGCCCGGTATGGAGCGCGTGGACACTTTTATCCAGATGAGCACATAGCAAAGTGTAATGAGCGACATGGGCAGCAAATAGCAAGCCACCAGATGCGCCAGAAGAAAGTACAGGTTTCCATTTGTGCCGGGTGGCCATACTTCCTGGCACAGGTACATATTGTACGTGTCCGGCGCCGACGGAAACGCCTCTGAGGCGGGCACTAAATCAAAAAACAGTGCCCATGGAATCGTCGAGCAGATGGCAATTACCCAGATGCACAGTATCATGAAGCGCGCACGGCTCTTGGTCATTTGCTTGAGGGGCCACCAGATGGCAATAAACCTGTAAGGCAGAGCATGGGTTGCTGGTGAAAGATCTTTGCTTTTAGAGAGAATGTTCATGTGCATTTTCGAAAAGTAAAGAAGTGTGGAAGAGTTAAAGAAAACGGCTGAAATGTGTCTGGCATATGTATCTGGCAAAAGTATCTATTAAATATAGAAAAGTGCATTTATTGATAAATAGTTTAAATTCTGTTGGTAAAATTTCGACGTAATTCTTGAAAATATTTGTTCGTGTTCTAGAACCAGTGTCGAAGTATGTATTTGGGTTTCGCAATTATTGGAAGCACCTACATACATACATACATATATTAATTTTACTCATTGAGCGAAAATCCATCCCGACCAGCAATTGTTTGTCATTCTGCACCACCGTCCTCGAATTATATAGTGATGATAACATACATACATATATACATATGTACATATACCTTATCTATTAAATTATAAAATATTTGAGCATTATGATCAAGATTTAAAATGTAATCGAATTCAACGCAGGTACGCAAAATTTCTATCATTGATATTATGCCAATATATACATATGTATACATAGCTAATAATTTAATAATTTGTAAATTTGTGGAGGTGATTTTATTTATGAGGCAATCAGCATAATTGGTCAAGGAGCGTAACAAATTTATTAAAGCTGAACTTGATCTTGTCCGCGTCTAAAGCAAAATCTGTCGCACAAACAATTTGGACTAGGTCTGGCTAGTAGACGCGCCGACAATGCATATGTGTGTGTGTGCATGTGTGTGTACAGGTATGTAGATGCAGCGGCGGCCCGATGCAATTGATCGATGCAGTCAGCATGCGAGTGATAGTGGCGCGCGGGGTGTCAACTGCTACTGCCACTGCAGCTGGGAGCAATCGAAATCTCGGTCTGCGTATTGGAGTCTAGTACAAATGTAATTGAAAAGTTGCATTGAGGTTCTCTGTTAAACTCTCCTTGGTGGCGGGGCGCCCCTCAGTAACGCAGATCCGAGAGCGTAACTGCGAATGCAGCTGTGAAGTCGACTGTTGGCGGCGGTCATCCAGTCAGCATTCAACATTCGCGATAGCAAACCCGCCCGTCCGCCGAACCCCTGTCCGGCATGCATGTTCACAAGCAGTGACAACATTAAAGTTCAGCATGTATAAAAGGCGCCGGCAATGTCGTATTTGTCAGCAGTTGCAAGTTATTTGCGCACCTAAATCATTAATTAACACACGCAGTTCGTCCACCAGGCTCCAGCTACAGCTTCACCATGTTCAAACTTGTAAGTCCTGCACGCGGAATACAGCGTTTTATTACTAATTAATTTTCTTTGCTTTTCTCCTGCAGTTGTTGGCACTTTCGGTATTCGCTTTCGTATACGCCGCTCCTGGCGTCATCGTGGCTCCTGCTGTCGTTCCGGTGGTCCATCAACCAACTATTGTGCATCATCAAGGCGCACATGCTGTGCATTCGTAAGCGACACTTCGCCGTTTATTCGTAACCTCTTCGCAGAGCAATAAAATGTGTCTTTTTTCGCAGGCATGTCATTCATCACCCGCCCTCGGTCAAGGCCATCGTAGCCAAACCGCTGGTGCCCGTTGTGTCAGTTGTAAAACCCATCGTGCCCCTCGTGCCTGTGCACCACGCCCACCCCGCCATCATTGCGCATCACTAAGATCTGAACTGCCTGCTCCAATCCCCCAACTCAGTCCGAAACGGAATGGATCACGAATTGAAATGGAAGCCATAGAATGTGTTTGTTATTCTTTTTAAAATTAACCCCTTTTGATTAAACCCCAATAAAAAGATACGTATCCCAAAAAGAAAGAAAGAATGTCGTTAAGTGCATTTATTTATAGATATGTATATAATAGTAGTTTACCTGTCCAGCGATACAGCGATGAGACTGTAGACAGATGCCGCCACCGAAACACCCTGTATGTAGGGCACGGTCTTACACATCAGCCAGCCGAGCATCCAGGCTGCAAATGGCATAGATAGAGTTTTTTAAATTTATATAAAAATACTTATATACATATATATACATATATTAGGCGCATTAGCTCGTGTAACCGAGGCTTGGATCCAGCTTTCTCGTTTTAGCTTGTGTGTGTTTGTTATATTTTAGCACAAGTTAACGGGACGACCTACAAATATATTCTTTAGTCGTATCCAAACGGGATTGATAAGCTTTATTTTCATGGCAAAGTAAACTTCTGGAGAGTATCGAAGAATGGCGCCGCACAAAGAAAACTTTTTTAAAACAAATTTCCTTTGTTTATCTGAATCTGCTTGGGATCAGAGACGAAGCATTTCTACACTTTTCCACTGCGACGCCACAAAAATACATACATAAAATATATTCAAATCAAATATGTCGATAAGCAAACGACTAGAGAGAGATATTGGTGAACACATAGTGGGGGCAACATAATTTCGAAGTCACACAATAAAACAGAATTCATATGTATTGGGAGGCGGAGCAAGTCCGTGACAAAGTGCATATGCTTTTCC
Organism: Neria commutata; assembly: GCA_963457695.1. Classification (NCBI taxonomy): domain Eukaryota; kingdom Metazoa; phylum Arthropoda; class Insecta; order Diptera; family Micropezidae; genus Neria; species Neria commutata. The sequence goes on from OY735245.1 coordinate 5,055,382, forward strand.
GGCAGAATTCATCAGCAGGGCCGTATTTAAGGGGGATCAGGTTTAAAAACGCGCATGGAAAAAAGTGACTATATATTGTATTTTATGCATAAATATTAACAATTCAATTTAAAGATGAAATCAATTTCATACAAATGGATAGCTGTGAGAAGATGTATAGAGAGCTTATATTTAATACACTCTATGTAGGTATGTGTATGGAAAAGTCCAATTTTTCGATAGAGCGTAAAAACCGTTGAAATCGGTATTTTCAAAAGTATTAACTAAGAAAAGTAATGAGAAAGCGACTTTTTCGTTCCAGATTAATATGTATGTATGTATGTATATGAGAGTTACGTTGGTGAAAGGCTTGCCATCAAAAGTTTATTTTCGTGAATATTGTAGGCAGAGCATATTGAATATATTGTATTATTTAAAATTTTCTTTTGTACAAGCATACCGGTTATCTATTCAAGTATAATTCTTTTGCTGGAAAAACATTATCAAAAAACCAAATTCCTTTTTTTATAAAGCAAAGCAAATATTTTTAAAAAAGTATAACAAACGTAAGGTTGTATGACAAATGTAGTAGCTATCAGGTGTAATAAATATAGAGCTGCTGATGAAAAATCAATTGTTGGTAGATAATTGAGTGGCATTGAGTCCAGACTGGCACCTGCCGAAACTCCGCAATACCCCACCAAAAGGAATTCTTGCTACGTTACTCAGCGACGAACGGCAGAGAAACTTTCTGAAACTGATTTCATGCTCGCTTAATGTTTGTTCTGCTGTTTGTTTGCTCGGTTCGGCACAATGGCGGCGACGATTTGTATGCCAAACTCGTAAATGTATCGACTGAATTCTATTGATTCCTACTAAAACCCCCACAAAACCATACACAGGCAAGCAGCAAGCAGCACGCAGCACGCAGCACAAACACATGCACCGGCCACATCGAAAGCACAACAGCAGGTACGGTATTGCATATAGCTATTTGCACATACATACATATATATGTCCGATGTGTATATATGTACTGACGCATGTGTGTTAATGTAAGAGTGCACTGCTGTACATGAAAATAACCCTGGCGATTAGGTCGTTGAGCGAAATATTTAGGTCAATTTATCCAGCCGCAAACAACCTTGAGTGCGCAACAACCTTCGAATGCATTTCGAGTCTGAAGGTGTGCTCGGGCTCAGATAGCGACCAACAACACCGACACCAATACCAACAACAGCAGCAAGCTGCCGCACCGCCATCGCCAACAACACTAATGCCTAATGCCATCATTGCCGCTTCCGCCAAGCCCATTGCCACTGGTGCCTACACCTTCGCCACACTGCATCCGCTCCTCCACCACGACGACTCCGGCAACCTTCGCTGCAGTTGAAGTGTGCATTTGATTCAGTTTTTATGTGCGGCATTAAGGACTCGCGCTCAAGTTTTTATTGTACAAGCTCCAACGAGTTTCTATCACTTTGGCGAACAATAACAACAACACTTGCAACTACACACTGCATAGTCAATCCAACGGTTTGCTTGGCAGCGTCTTGACATGCATATCGCTTATCGCCGATTGCATCGAAGAAGCTCACCCACCTTTGTCGCCGTTGCCATAGATCAGCGGTTCCCAACGTGTGTTGCACGGAACTTAAAGGTTCTAAATTAACTTTATAATATTATACGCGAAGCATTGGGATTAAAGTACATAGCTCCGTGAAAGATTGGCGACTTCTTAAGGACTCCATGACCAAAAAGTTTAGGAACTACTGCTCTCAACTATTGACTACTAGACTCAAGTCTAGCCAAAGAATACATTGCTTGCCCTAGCTTGAGTCGAAGAAGAAGAATTTGCTAGCCAACGAGGCTCTGCAGAAATTTACATACTAGCCGCCCCTTCCCACTGTAATCACCCAACCATGGGCGTATTCAGGTAAATCGAAATTATAAAAACAAAATTAATTTACAACACCCCTTTAAAAAGTTTAAACGTTTTATTTTAACTTAACGACCACATGGGCCTCATATTGTGTATAATAAAGAATTTATTGAGATAGGCCTTTTTCTAATTCAACTGAATACTGTTTTTTATCAGACTTAAACAGTGTTTTTTCTCTTCTCTCTCCACATTAAGATTAGAAAAATAAAATTTTTTCGTGAAAATTTATCAAATACTCGCTTCATGAAAATTGCATTTATACAGATATATAAAAGTGCCTTTTTTAAGATTACGCTCTCAGAAATATATTAACATTTTTGGAAAAAGTTTCCAATAACTGTAATATTTATAAAAATATTTAAGAATAATAATTAATATTGAAGAAAAATATATTCCAAGAAGTAATCAGTAAGAAACACAACAAATATTATTGACATTTTACGATATTTAAAAATGTTTATATTGATGATATTTATTCTATTCCAGAATTTTGATTTTCGAAGTAGTAAATAGTGCGTTGACCTCTCCCTTTAATGAAATCCTACGAACGCCCATGCAATCAGCCCCAGGCAGTTACAGCAAGCGCAGCGTGCATCCATCAGACCCACCGCGGCGCTCAACAGCTGAGCGAAAGACTACCCCAAACAGCAGGCAGCAACGACCAGAGCAACAACAACAATAAATGCCACAGCAAATACATTACATCCACACCTGAGCGAATACACCTCGCTCACCTATTGACCCACTAAACCCAACGGAGCAGAGCGGCAGTGGGCCAGTCAGTCAGTCAGGCCAGGCCGCCCCTTTCCGCCCACTCTACACACACATTTATGAACCTTGCGCCTAAGTTGAATACGCGAAATTAGGTCAGTACTGTGTGTCGATGATCCTTTTGGCCTGTGTAAGAGATGCCACAAAGCAACAAAAAAAGAGAGAGCAAACTTTGGTCGTGTGTGTGTGGTAAACGCACACAGACACAGTGTATACATGTTAGTATATGATACACACCAGCAACCCCAGCTGGGGCACACTTCAGTGCAATGAAATGGAAAAGGAAAAGGCAAGGCACAACATTTAATTGGCAGTGACATGCCCACATGCACACAAACCAACACAAACAGAAACATAACGTTGAAGTGAATTGAAGTGAAGTGAAATGGAACTACGAAAGTTTGCTCTTTGCTCCGGGCACATTGAAGGAAATTTTGGATGGATTTCATTGAGTGTGCATATAAGTATGTATGTACATACATGCATTTATAAGAAAGGTGAGAGCAAGAGAGTGGGCGCGAGTGGCAGCGAGGTCTTATCAAATAAAGCAATTGACACACAAACATACACCTGGGTTGAGTATGCGGAAGTGAGGGGCCGCGAAGCCTCATATGTATGCCTTGATTTCATTTGATTTCAATTGCTGCGTTATTTACGCAAGTTTGGAAAACGTTACGAGTATGTATTTCAATCAATAAAATCCATATCTGTCACTCACTCGCAGTTGGTTTGGCATAACATACAAATCATAGCATGGATTTGTGAACAACATGCTCCCTCTTCAAATTGGTAGACATTTCTAGTAGTCTGATGGAAGGCGCGTAGACAGAGGCAGTCCAACACGTCCCTCCTCAAACGGCACATCATTAATTTTAATGAAATCGACAATTTATGGTCTATATCCCTTTGTTTTTTATGATATTTTTGAGGAAGCTAACAAAAAGTAGGTAATACATATTTGAGTTTTTAACATTTGATTAATTTCGTCATGATATCTGGATGAAAGTTATTAGAATTAAGAAAAGTTAACGATTTGATATTTGTTCTCCGGAGTTGTATGTAAATTCCATTAAGTTTGACAATTTTTTTTGGGAAAAATCATTACAAAGTCTGCATCATAAATCTCTCCAATCCACCCACACACTAAAATGTTTGAGGGCGCGAGTAGCTTGGAATGTACATAATTTACAAAAAGGAAGCACAATACATTGGCAAAGGTTCTTATACAAAAATTATTGGAGCGAAAGTGGGTGCGTGTAAAATTATAGGGAGCTGTAAAGCACAAAAGAACTGACCTTTTCGTGCAGTCAAACAACTGAGCGTCGAAATTGTGTAGAAGCTTTTATTTTGGGTAGGGAGTCCGGGTTTTACAACATGCCAGGCTTTTACAATAATATTGAACTCCGTCCTTTATGAAGGTTTAATGAATTATGTATAAACGTTTTTTCAAATTTTAAATTCTGTGCCAAAAACTTCTGCAATCGATTTGAAACTAAATATTTGAAGTTTTAGTGTATAATACGGATTTCTGTTTCCAGATTCCCAATTTTTTGGTGGTTTCGCCTCTGCCACGTCCCATTATATTACTTTACAAACAAAAATTCTATTCATTTCGTCAACATTAAAATCGATACTTACGTACGAAAATGTTGCTCATTAGAGTCGCCGGCAGACAAAAGACAATCACCAAAATATCGGCCAGCGCCAAATTGACGATGAAGTAGTTGGTCACTGTGCGCATGCGTGGCGCGCGCAGCACTACAGCGATCACAAAACTATTGCCGATCAGGCCCACCAGGAACACAATACAATACGCCACGCAGTAGACGATCGTCATCAGCAGCGAATGCCGATAGAGAAAGTCAAAGTCGGCTGCCTCGAGCTCCCAGTACATGGTATCGTTGTTCGGGGCTCTGGCGACGCCGATGTCGAAGCCAATGCTGACTGCATCAATGGTGGCAGCGCTAACGGTGGAAGCTGTGTGAGTGGGTACCATGTCCGCGAGCAGGTTGGAGTACAACGACGTGAGCGTCGTCGCGCCAGATTCATTCATGAAGGTGTCACTGTCGCTATCGCCAGCAGCACTGTCGCTAATGTGCCTGAACGTGTCGTAGTCGGAGTCTTCTCCGAACCGTGCAGTGGTCGCCAGCATTCCGGAAGGCGGCGTTGTGGCGAAGGGCGCCTCAATGAGGCTTGCATTTGCCGCGCTCAGCCAGTCATTGACGTCGGTGAGACTCTGCATGCCGCTGGAAATGTATTCGCTCAAGGGTACTTGCTGCCTGAAGTCAGTAGTGCTGCTCTCTAGAATACTGGCGGCCGCTTCCGTGGCATCTGGCTCGTGGTTCGTGCGGCTGATGTGCAGCTCAGCGTGCGGCGAATTGACGGCTGCACTGGGCACGCGGGCGGACGCGTCGATATAATTTCTATATTTCTTCAATTTATGGCTTATTCTCGTCATTCTGCCCGAAGCCACCATATTATGCAACAGTGGAATGCAATTTGTGCGTGTGTGTTTGCGTATGGCAGACTGACGGTGAAAAGGTCGTTTAAAAAAGCGCTATAAAATCCCCTGAATACACAGGCGCGCGTGCAGGACGCGCTGTCTTTGCTATCGCACAAACCTACAAAGTCTGTGTATAAATAAATTTCTCTTAATGAACGAGTGTCGGTCGGTGTGTGGTGCGTGCATGTGTGCTAGCTCTCATATCGTTACCTTAGAGCAGGATATCACATATTTTCAAATTGCTTCTAAATAGGTTATTTTCCATAATTTCACATGGGGTTTTTTTTGGGATCATCTAAGAATTAGCAAAAAAACTTGATTTTGAGAAAGTTGTAGTCAATACTTTCTACATTAAGGTAACGATTTGTGGTCACATGCGACTCCGCGCTGCCGTTGCACAACACGGCCAGGGCCATAATATTAATTCAAGGTTCGCTCGAAAATCTCGTTGGCAAGGACTGAAGGACCTTGTGTCGAATGAAGAGCACGGCATTGCGCATAAGGTTACCGAAGATTCGAAGCCTCTCGTCAGCCTTGTACGCCTCGTTTTTAGCACACTGGCGAAACGAAACTAAGGCAACGAGTGTATTGCGGTAGTGCGAGTCTGCTTAACCTTTGACCCCGAAACTAACCAAATCCAGAAACACCACGTCCCAACGCAGCAGCATAACGCAAAAGAACAATTGTGTTAGTTTTGCTAAAGCAGCAAACAGTCAGCCACACAAACACACAAACGGCAGCGGCCCAACCCACAGAAGTTGAAACTAATGGCTAATAAGGCTCTTCACCCAACACATTGTACGGAGCACGCACATTCACACGAGTACGTGCTGTAATTACGAAGTGGGCTGTTGGTTGCGTTGTGGGTTGCACGCGGATGTGGCTGGCCGAGCAGACTAGCTGGCATCGACAGACGACTTGGCGACAAGATGCCCATTGGCACAGATACGAAGAGGAGCAGCACAGTACACTGAACGAGAGTGTACTGGAGTTCGAGCATAAACATAGCCACACATGCACGCAATCACTATCTGCTCGTATGTGTATAGTGTATGTAAGTGGGCATGTGTGTGTATGTGTATGAGTTAACAGTTATTTGAAAGCGAATTTAATTTTAGGACACTTCACAGTTGACTCAGGTCACTGAATACAATACAAACACATATGCGTTAAAAGGCATTAATTGTAGTTGCTTGTGTGTATGTGTGTGTGTTTGCAGTTTCATTTAACATTGCTGTAAAGTGCCTTTAAAACGATTGAACTTCTTTTTTTTTTGGCCGCCAAGAGGTCGAATTGGCGGTAGAGTTACACACGAATTGCCGTATTCAAATCCAAGTCACTTAGTCGTTTTATGTTTTTTAATTCCCAGCATGCCATGTCCAACTACTACCACTACCACATACAATACTATCCCATGCAATCCAATGGAAGCCTCCGCGTATGTGTAGTTTTCCGTGTTGGCAGACTCTTCGATGTTGTTGATTTCGAGTTCAAAACAATACTGCTGGCGCATAGTGCTGTGCTGATTCGTTTTCAGGCTATTGCACGGAGCATGGAGCATGGCACACGGACTGCTTCGCACTCGTAATTGTATCCACTGTATACACACACAAGCACACAGACACACAGACACCAACGTATACACACGCAAACATCTAGCTACCAGCGAATGTAGGTCCTTCGGAGCCATGCCGCACTCTCTTCTCGCGCTCAATTCACCAACTCTCGTCCTTGCTTCTTATATACACTTCGTGCTCGCCACCGCACCAATGGCCCTCACAGCAATGACAAAGTAAAGTTTTTGGCTCTGGCACACCACACTGAAACAATCTATACATACACCCATATAATTTAGCGCTGTGTAAGTTCGATTTATGCTCTGCTCCATAAAAAGTCCTTTCATTTTTTTGCCGCATTATACAACACATTAACAAATTTGTAAATTGTTTTTGTTTTTGTTTTGCGCCAGAATTATGTTATCTACTTTTTTAATAGACACTTTGCTTTTTATGCCTTTCGTTCGTTGCTCGTTAGCTAGGATACAGGAACATTGGGTGTACCACCACGCGTATGCACCAACCCTCCTGCAAGAAATGTCTTGTCCTTAAGCCATCAGCTTCAACCCAAAGACTTCCTTCCGTTGGCGAGGCCTTGGCGGGTGCAAATCCCAGCCATCTGATTTGCCTCTTATCACTGTGCAAAATTAATTCTCAGCGATTTTCCACAATTTACCATCAATTGAGTAAATCCGTCAAGTCGTTAAATAGAATCATTCAGATTGTATTCCACAACGGGAATAACAATATCTAACACACACACACGCACACAGCAGCATGCTTACGGATACTCAATTTCCGTCTCGCATTCTCAACCACTTTGCCGTACTGTGCGCTTCCTTCCTTCCTCTGGTTCTTCCTGTGAGCGGCCTGCTGCGTGCCTGTCTGCCTGCCTGCCTTTCTTCTTGGTCTGCAGGATGTTGAGTCATAGCAACGCAAAGAGCGTGTACCACGCAGTGGCACACAGGATGGCACGCCGAGTGGAACGGTTTCCTGTTTCATCCAAACAAGATGCGAATTCAGCGAGTAGCGAGGCAGTCCTCTTTGATAGACATGGCCAAATTAATTGCTTGCTGCTGCAGAGCATCGTGCGGATGTGGCACTCAAGAGTGTGCATGCGAAAGAATACGTCGTCCTCTCGGCCGAGAGCAAATTTTATTTCACTCGTATACGGTGCACTCCTCTCTCTCACTCTTGCTCTCTCTCGCCTGCCTCGTTAAGTGCCTTTGTAATTGTGTGTGTGTGTGTGCTGGCCGTAAAGGAAAACGCGGCCAAGAGTTCAAACACCTCATGGTAGTTATGTATACACATACACAGTCAAAACTAGTTGCCTACACAGCAAGTAATTTTGATGTCCTGTCAGCGGTAGCTTGAAAGTAAGTAATTACAACAAAGCTCAAAATACAATTTATATCTTCGAACATTTTATTTTTCCGCTACTAAGGAAACGCCATAGGGATGAACAAAAGTACCCGTTTATAGATCCCTTTTGATTCTTCCAGGAAAAAAACATAGTCTACGATGTATGACCCTAACTCAGTTACTTGGTAGGGTATTACGTTATCAGTGAAAACCGACAGATGTTTCTTTTATTTGCTTTAGATTGTATTGTGTTTGATAGGGATTGAACCTGAGGCCTGGATATCAGAGACAGAGATATCAATTGGGGCACATCGGCGCACAATACAATACTTTATGAATTTTGCTTGAATTTCTCTTCCACGATTATATTTTCATTGTAAGTAGTATCCTTTTCGTCGTACATACTATATACATATGTATGTACATATGTATGATATGTTATTGCTCCTATCCACAAGTAATTTGTAAGCCGTTTTTCAGCTTAAATATGGGTAGAATACTCGGCTTAATTGATAAGCTTTATTATCAAAATTACGGCTTAATCTGGCATCCAGAAGGGGCTTTCAGATTTCTCCTCAAAATTAGGACAAATTTCCAATACAATTGTGTTTTAATGTACTCGTTCTTCGCAAAAATAAACATAGGATAATGTGTTCGGCCGAATATTACTTCTGGTTCGTGTATTCTATAAAGAGTTTTATAGTGAAAAATACTTGAGGAAAAAATCTGAAAATTGAACTCAATATAAAGAAAATTATTCTTTTGTACTACAACAAAACTTAAATTTTCAATGATTTCGCAGTATTGTTAGCCGTTTTGTTGACCATAAATTTCAGTTGGTGATTTTGTAAAGCCTTTATTTATATCGAATAAAAACGGTAAGGCTGAAATTTGCATTTTTTTAAATTTCGCCTCCTAGAAATAAAACCAGTTATAATCGAATACAAACATACTTATGTACATCATTTATTATTCTCTTAGAGTTTTAATCGAAAATAAACAAATTTAAAAAAGAGTGAAAAAATTAATATTGAGTACTCTAATCTACACCCACAACCAATTGAAGTTGCGGGTTCGGATCCCAGGCGACTAACATCATCTACAAAAACGTCGTTTCTTTGCGCGAGGAGCCCTCTTTCGAAAAGTAATTTGCAACGCTCCAAGCGTTTACTTTGTCATGATAAAATGCTTCTCACAGAACAACTTTTAAAATTAAATACTTGAAATATTTACGTCTATAATTTATTAAATAAATGAGAAGTTGGTGTAAGATATTTGTCTGTCGGTGAAAACCGATTGATGCTTCAAACCACACCACACTTCTAGTCAAACAATAATATTCTCACCTTAATGTTCCTTATCTGATTTTTAACGACGAATTAACGCATACAAATTTTATTTGAGAAAACCTCAAAAAACCACACTCAACCTCTCCACAGAAGTGTTTACCGAATGCGTCGCTGAAAAGTTTTGTAATACCTACTTGGGCACTAAATTTCTCACTTATGTACTACTATGTTTATTGATGACCCATTTAACTGAATTCACATTTTTGTGTAAATCGTGGCATCTGTGATAAAATTTCCCTTCATTTTAAAATATTTTACATCATCATACATATATGCATACATATATGCATACATATATGTATGAATAACCGATTGATTTTCGTTAAAATCTACAACAAACAAATTGTGTGCTTTTCACATGAACTTTGGCAACTCCGTGCGTATCTATATGGTGAAAGAAAGAGATAAACGGCTGCTACTTCAAGTCGCTAATGTTTAATTTTGAAATGAAATGCAAGGCGACAAAGCCAGATGGAACATTCTAGTATACATACCTGTAATTTCGTCGTATGCCGTTTGCGAAAGAGCAAACTACTGCGAGCAATTGTGTATCTGCCAGATACTTTGCCTTGCCTGAGAAATCGATTAAGCGAGACGACGTAGAAATTTCCTGAAATTTCAGTATCTCGGCAAACCGGTATAAATAGAGCCGCTGCCTGAGCAGAGCCAACATTTATACGTTGAAAGTGGTGCAGAAAAGTGTTTCAAGTCAGCGCGTTGCTGAGCAAGTTACATTCATATAACAAAGAGTTACTAAAAAGTGATAAAACCAAAAATGGTGCAACGGAGGTGTGCAAAAAGTTTGCAAAAGTATTTTGTTGCTGAGCCATTAGGCGGAAATAGCTGAAGAGGTTTCTTACTGAAAATGAAGTCTATTTTGGCAAAATCGGCAAAATCATCCATTGCGTTCATGTCGTTGAGACGTTGGTCCTCCGCCAGCAGAGGCAGCAGTCTTAGAAGTGGTCCACGCATAGGGTCCTGACGATGATAGGCAGGCAGAGACCGTGACCAAACTCTTCCAAAGTCTTGAAATTGTTCGATGGATAGGAGGGAAGAAGGTATAAAACCTAGGAGCGGTAAAACAATACTATGTATTAAGAAAAGCCCTAATTTTTTTTATAACTTTTCTATTAACTCTAACCATCTCTGAACGCACCCAAGCGTGTAATTTTTTGTTGAAATATTCATTAAAACAAAATATGTTTTTAGTGAAATCATTTAAAATAAGTTTTCAAGTGAGAAAATTCAGAATTGCGTAAGCGCCATTGTTTTTTAATCTATGCGTACATATTTTTCTGAAATGAATAATTGTGAAAAGTTGAATTTTTTGTCTCTGTTCCACAATCCACCCCTGTTCTCTTTACAATCATTTCACAATAGGACGCAAATAGCTCTATCTCACTTGCAAGTATTTTGTATGTATCTAGCGATACACTGATGATTCATGCTTCCGAATGGAAAAAAACCTTCTAGAAATATTCATATAAATATATTTTTTTTTGCTTGGCGAATCATCCAAGTATTTCAGATGAAGCGCAAGAACATTATTTTTAAGTATTATTTACGAAAGTATCTTATAGTTGAACTTAATCTCTCATTCTTTATTTATTCGATAACAATATTTTTCTCTTTGAACTTTATAGTGGGCGTTGTGAAATTGCAATAATCTCAAACTTTCTGCGGGCATTCTGAAATGCCACAATTTGATCAAATCAGTTATCAGGAAAGAGATCAGACATAGCGAATCGTAGAAATCTGCGGCTATGTTAGGATCGAAAAATGACTCGTGAAGCTCAAGGCGATTTCTCTACTGTTGAGCATTATATTAGATTTTGTATGAAGCTAGACTGCAGTCCTGAAATATCTGAAATGATACTGCGTCTTATGTTGAGAAAGAAACCAAGCTTGGAATCTATTTAGAATGATTTGAAATGCGCACAACTTCACGATATCGCATGTTCTACTTAAATGGAAGGAATTATTTTATGTAAGGTGACATACGAGTCCTTCTTAGTAGAAAATATAAAACACTGCATTATAAATTGACGTTAAGAAAATAAATTACAATACTTATTCATCTCGTTTGCGTCTTTCCTTAAAATTATTTATAAAAAATATATTAAATACATCAAAGTGAGTATCTATCTGTATGTACAAATTCTACATAATACGACATCATCGCTTTGATAATCATACGCACTTAAAAGCAAATACTACAGTATATTAATTAATTTCTGAACATTTTCAATATTTTCATCCATTATGCAATTTCTTAGAGGTCGAACGGAACAATATTTTCTTTTCAACTAAAAATATTTAATTTTCTTAATAATATTTGTTTCAAATTCCAACATAATTTTTTATGTATTATAATATTTTTTCCATTCAAGTAACCAAACCAATCGAATTCAATTTAATGCAATCTATAATTCAATATATATGTATATAAGATGATAACGATACCGAAATTACATGAATGCAACTGTTTGCAAACAAAATTTTCATAGTAAGTTTAACAAATAATAAGTCTTCCAAAAATAGCACGACAACAAACCAACACGAATAGGAAAGTATAATGCGACTAAATATACTGCAATGAAAAAACGAAATAACCACATAAAGATGTTGGTAAATAAAATGAACACGTAAAAAACCAGAAGGAAATTTCGCTGAGAAAGTGTAATGCAAGGAAAATCTTGTAACAGAAAAGTAGGGATGAAAGTTTGAAAACATAGATGATATAAGATATGTTCGAAAATGCAGTACTGCGGCTGCACTGCAACATTAACGCAGCACTGCTTTACGTCGTGTTCATTAATGCAACAGTTTGGCCTGTGCTGTGGGAAATTTCTCCTACCAGCGCAGTTCTTAGGTACGTTCGTAAATGCAACCCAGCGGTTGCACTGCAAAGCAACGCGTTCGTAAAAGCAAAATGGCGCAATACTGCCGCGGGCAGCGCGTTCGTTAATGCAACGGCTTGGCACCGCAGTGACAAATTTCTGCAATTTTTGCAGTCATTATCCTACTGTTGCCGGTTACAGAACACGAAATGGAAACGTAGAATTTTTTTTATAAATGGATCAAAATTTGTTTGTTATCATGTATAAAGATGGAATACATCATCTGGATACGTTTTTATTGTTTTAAAGTAATTATTTACTTTCGGGATGGATCTAATTCTCTTTTTCAACAAGGTTTTTACCACGACATATCTTTTTTTCACTCGTTTTACTCTTTCTTTATTGAAATTTATTAAAAGACTCTCACTTCGAGTTTCACAACTATCAATTAATGCGTTAACCGAAATTTCCATCCTGAATCGCGTTCGTTAATGCAACAAAAGTTTCTGCAGCCAACCTGCAAACGAAATCAGCTGATCGGCAGTGACTGCTGCGCTGCTACTGTCACTGCACGAATTTACTGCATTTACGAACGTACCTCTTGTTCTACTGTTGCAGTTGCATCAGTTGATAGCGCAATGGCATCTAAACATGGCATTACTGCTGCAACGATGCACGAAATTACTGCATTTACGAACGTACCTTATATTCACGTGTAATACGCGCAACCTCCTATAAGAAAAGAAATCACCAATCCTTAAAATTTATCCGAACAAAATTATACAGAGAGCAATCGATTAGATGTAAGAATAAAGTAAGAGCAAAGTAGCATAAAGTAAAGGTCGAAGATAGTTTTAGGTAGGGATACAGATTTAATTCCAACGTCTTGATAAAAATATTCATTAAGCAAATAAACAAAGCATAGATATGTTAAGAAATATTATAGTAACACGTTAACATCAGAATCGATAATATAATGCAAGAGCAAAGTACAATATTTAAGACTTAAATTAGCACTTAAATTTTAAGTAGCACTCCTGTAAAAAAGTAACAATATGAAGGTAAAATTGAAAGGATATTAATTGAATAATAATCAGAATTCGAAAAGAAAAGAAAAGCTGCGTTGAGAAAGAGTTATGCGAGTAACATCCTATAATGGAAAAGTAATGACAATAATTTAAATAGGTACAAGAAATAATCAGAAAAATGCGTTGGTAAACTAATTGAATGAACAGAAATTAACACGAAAGAAAAGCTGCGTTGAGAAAGTGTAATGCGAATAACATCCTGTAATGGAAAAGTAGCGATAATGATTAAAATAGGTAGAAGAAACAATCAGAAAAATGCGATGGTAAATTAATTGAATGAACAGAAAGTAACACGAAAGAAAAGCTGCGTTGAGGAACAATAATGCGAGTAACATCCTGTAATGGAGAAGTAACGACAATGATTAAAATAGGTAGAAGAAACAATCAGAAAAATGCGATGGTAAATTAATTGAATGAACAGAAAGTAACACGAAAGAAAAGCTGCGTTGAGGAACAATAATGCGAGTAACTTCCTGTAATGGAGAAGTAACGACAATAATTTAAACAGATAGAAGAAATAATCAGAAAAATGCGTTGGTAAATTAATTGAATGAACAGAAATTAACCCGAAAGAAAAGCTGCGTTGAGGAAGAATAATGCGAGTAACATCCTGTAATGGAAAAGTAGCGATAATGATTAAAATAGGTAGAAGAAACAATCAGAAAAATGCGATGGTAAATTAATTGAATGAACAGAAAGTAACACGAAAGAAAAGCTGCGTTGAGGAACAATAATGCGAGTAACATCCTGTAATGGAGAAGTAACGAAAGTAATTTAAACAGATAGAAGATATAATCAGAAAAATGCGTTGGTAAATTAATTGAATGAACAGAAATTAACACGAAAGAAAAGCTGCGTTGAGGAAGAATAATGCGAGTAACATCCTGTAATGGAAAAGTAGCGACAATAATTTAAACAGATAGAAGAAATAATCAGAAAAATGCGTTGGTAAATTAATTGAATGAACAGAAATTAACCCGAAAGAAAAGCTGCGTTGAGGAAGAATAATGCGAGTAACATCCTGTAATGGAGAAGTAACGACAATGATTAAAATAGGTAGAAGAAACAATCAGAAAAATGCGATGGTAAATTAATTGAATGAACAGAAAGTAACACGAAAGAAAAGCTGCGTTGAGGAACAATAATGCGAGTAACATCCTGTAATGGAGAAGTAACGAAAGTAATTTAAACAGATAGAAGATATAATCAGAAAAATGCGTTGGTAAATTAATTGAATGAACAGAAATTAACACGAAAGAAAAGCTGCGTTGAGGAAGAATAATGCGAGTAACATCCTGTAATGGAAAAGTAGCGATAATGATTAAAATAGGTAGAAGAAACAATCAGAAAAATGCGATGGTAAATTAATTGAATGAACAGAAAGTAACACGAAAGAAAAGCTGCGTTGAGAAAGAATAATGCGAGTAACATCCTGTAATGGAGAAGTAACGAAAGTAATTTAAACAGATAGAAGATATAATCAGAAAAATGCGTTGGTAAATTAATTGAATGAACAGAAATTAACACGAAAGAAAAGCTGCGTTGAGGAAGAATAATGCGAGTAACATCCTGTAATGGAAAAGTAGCGATAATGATTAAAATAGGTAGAAGAAACAATCAGAAAAATGCGATGGTAAATTAATTGAATGAACAGAAAGTAACACGAAAGAAAAGCTGCGTTGAGGAACAATAATGCGAGTAACATCCTGTAATGGAAAAGTAGCGATAATGATTTAAATAGGTAGAAGAAACAATCAGAAAAATGCGATGGTAAATTAATTGAATGAACAGAAAGTAACACGAAAGAAAAGCTGCGTTGAGGAACAATAATGCGAGTAACATCCTGTAATGGAGAAGTAACGACAATAATTTAAACAGATAGAAGAAATAATCAGAAAAATGCGTTGGTAAATTAATTGAATGAACAGAAATTAATACGAAAGAAAAGCTGCGTTGAGGAAGAATAATGCGAGTAACATCCTGTAATGGAGAAGTAACGAAAGTAATTTAAACAGATAGAAGAAATAATCAGAAAAATGCGTTGGTAAATTAATTGAATGAACAGAAAGTAACACGAAAGAAACGCTGCGTTGAGGAAAAATAATGCGAGTAACATCCTGTAATGGAGAAGTAACGAAAGTAATTTAAACAGATAGAAGAAATAATCAGAAAAATGCGTTGGTAAATTAATTGAATGAACAGAAAGTAACACGAAAGAAAAGCTGCGTTGAGGAACAATAATGCGAGTAACATCCTGTAATGGAAAAGTAGCGATAATGATTAAAATAGGTAGAAGAAACAATCAGAAAAATGCGATGGTAAATTAATTGAATGAACAGAAAGTAACACGAAAGAAAAGCTGCGTTGAGGAAGAATAATGCGAGTAACATCCTGTAATGGAGAAGTAACGAAAGTAATTTAAACAGATAGAAGAAATAATCAGAAAAATGCGTTGGTAAATTAATTGAATGAACAGAAAGTAACACGAAAGAAAAGCTGCGTTGAGGAACAATAATGCGAGTAACATCCTGTAATGGAAAAGTAGCGATAATGATTAAAATAGGTAGAAGAAACAATCAGAAAAATGCGATGGTAAATTAATTGAATAAACAGAAAGTAACACGAAAGAAAAGCTGCGTTGAGGAACAATAATGCGAGTAACATCCTGTAATGGAGAAGTAACGACAATAATTTAAACAGATAGAAGAAATAATCAGAAAAATGCGTTGGTAAATTAATTGAATGAACAGAAATTAACCCGAAAGAAAAGCTGCGTTGAGGAAGAATAATGCGAGTAACATCCTGTAATGGAAAAGTAGCGATAATGATTAAAATAGGTAGAAGAAACAATCAGAAAAATGCGATGGTAAATTAATTGAATGAACAGAAAGTAACACGAAAGAAAAGCTGCGTTGAGGAACAATAATGCGAGTAACATCCTGTAATGGAGAAGTAACGACAATAATTTAAACAGATAGAAGAAATAATCAGAAAAATGCGTTGGTAAATTAATTGAATGAACAGAAATTAACCCGAAAGAAAAGCTGCGTTGAGGAAGAATAATGCGAGTAACATCCTGTAATGGAAAAGTAGCGATAATGATTAAAATAGGTAGAAGAAACAATCAGAAAAATGCGATGGTAAATTAATTGAATGAACAGAAAGTAACACGAAAGAAAAGCTGCGTTGAGGAACCATAATGCGAGTAACATCCTGTAATGGAGAAGTAACGAAAGTAATTTAAACAGATAGAAGAAATAATCAGAAAAATGCGTTGGTAAATTAATTGAATGAACAGAAAGTAACACGAAAGAAAAGCTGCGTTGAGGAACAATAATGCGAGTAACATCCTGTAATGGAGAAGTAACGACAATAATTTAAACAGATAGAAGAAATAATCAGAAAAATGCGTTGGTAAATTAATTGAATGAACAGAAATTAACACGAAAGAAAAGCTGCGTTGAGGAAGAATAATGCGAGTAACATCCTGTAATGGAGAAGTACCGAAAGTAATTTAAACAGATAGAAGAAATAATCAGAAAAATGCGTTGGTAAATTAATTGAATGAACAGAAAGTAACACGAAAGAAAAGCTGCGTTGAGGAACAATAATGCGAGTAACATCCTGTAATGGAAAAGTAGCGATAATGATTAAAATAGGTAGAAGAAACAATCAGAAAAATGCGATGGTAAATTAATTGAATGAACAGAAAGTAACACGAAAGAAAAGCTGCGTTGAGGAACAATAATGCGAGTAACATCCTGTAATGGAGAAGTAACGACAATAATTTAAACAGATAGAAGAAATAATCAGAAAAATGCGTTGGTAAATTAATTGAATGAACAGAAATTAACCCGAAAGAAAAGCTGCGTTGAGGAAGAATAATGCGAGTAACATCCTGTAATGGAAAAGTAGCGATAATGATTAAAATAGGTAGAAGAAACAATCAGAAAAATGCGATGGTAAATTAATTGAATGAACAGAAAGTAACACGAAAGAAAAGCTGCGTTGAGGAAGAATAATGCGAGTAACATCCTGTAATGGAGAAGTAACGAAAGTAATTTAAACAGATAGAAGAAATAATCAGAAAAATGCGTTGGTAAATTAATTGAATGAACAGAAATTAACACGAAAGAAAAGCTGCGTTGAGGAAGAATAATGCGAGTAACATCCTGTAATGGAGAAGTAACGAAAGTAATTTAAACAGATAGAAGAAATAATCAGAAAAATGCGTTGGTAAATTGATTGAATGAACAGAAAGTAACACGAAAGAAAAGCTGCGTTGAGGAACAATAATGCGAGTAACATCCTGTAATGGAGAAGTAACGACAATAATTTAAACAGATAGAAGAAATAATCAGAAAAATGCGTTGGTAAATTAATTGAATGAACAGAAATTAACACCAAAGAAAAGCTGCGTTGAGGAAGAATAATGCGAGTAACATCCTGTAATGGAAAAGTAGCGATAATGATTAAAATAGGTAGAAGAAACAATCAGAAAAATGCGATGGTAAATTAATTGAATGAACAGAAAGTAACACGAAAGAAAAGCTGCGTTGAGGAACAATAATGCGAGTAACATCCTGTAATGGAGAAGTAACGACAATAATTTAAACAGATAGAAGAAATAATCAGAAAAATGCGTTGGTAAATTAATTGAATGAACAGAAATTAACCCGAAAGAAAAGCTGCGTTGAGGAAGAATAATGCGAGTAACATCCTGTAATGGAAAAGTAGCGATAATGATTAAAATAGGTAGAAGAAACAATCAGAAAAATG
Source organism: Neria commutata (assembly GCA_963457695.1). Lineage (NCBI taxonomy): Eukaryota > Metazoa > Arthropoda > Insecta > Diptera > Micropezidae > Neria > Neria commutata. The sequence goes on from OY735245.1 coordinate 5,073,551, forward strand.
CGATGGTAAATTAATTGAATGAACAGAAAGTAACACGAAAGAAAAGCTGCGTTGAGGAACAATAATGCGAGTAACATCCTGTAATGGAGAAGTAACGACAATAATTTAAACAGATAGAAGAAATAATCAGAAAAATGCGTTGGTAAATTAATTGAATGAACAGAAATTAACACGAAAGAAAAGCTGCGTTGAGGAAGAATAATGCGAGTAACATCCTGTAATGGAAAAGTAGCGATAATGATTAAAATAGGTAGAAGAAACAATAAGAAAAATGCGATGGTAAACTAATTGAATAAACAGAAATTAACACGAAAGAAAAACTGCGTTGAGAAAGTGTAATGCGAGTAACCTGTAATGGAAAAGTAGCGATAATGATTAAAATAGGTAGAAGAAACAATAAGGAAAATGCGATGGTAAACTAATTGAATAAACAGAAATTAACAGGAAAGAAAAACTGCGTTGAGAAAGTGTAATGCGAATAACATCCTGTAATGGAAAAGTAGCGATAATGATTTAAATACGTAGAAGAAATAATCAGAAGAATGCGTTGGAAAATTAATTGAATGAACAGAAAGTAACACGAAAGAAAAGCTGCGTTGAGGAAAAATAATGCGAGTAACATCCTGTAATGGAGAAGTAACGACAATAATTTAAACAGATAGAAGAAATAATCAGAAAAATGCGTTGGTAAATTAATTGAATGAACAGAAAGTAACACGAAAGAAAAGCTGCGTTGAGGAAGAATAATGCGAGTAACATCCTGTAATGGAGAAGTAACGAAAGTAATTTAAACAGATAGAAGATATAATCAGAAAAATGCGTTGGTAAATTAATTGAATGAACAGAAATTAACACGAAAGAAAAGCTGCGTTGAGGAAGAATAATGCGAGTAACATCCTGTAATGGAAAAGTAGCGATAATGATTTAAATACGTAGAAGAAATAATCAGAAAAATGCGTTGGTAAATTAATTGAATGAACAGAAATTAACACGAAAGAAAAGCTGCGTTGAGGAACAATAATGCGAGTAACATCCTGTAATGGAGAAGTAACGAAAGTAATTTAAACAGATAGAAGATATAATCAGAAAAATGCGTTGGTAATGTGGCAGGGGCCGAATGAAACACGTCCGTTCACTTTGGTTCTCGTTTTAATAATGCTCGGCTGTACTCAAGCATGATTCAAATGTAGCAGCATAAGTTATGTACATTGGTTGCGACAAAGATGCAAATATGAGAAAAGCGACAACGGCAGTTGGAAGCATCGAGAATAACTTATGTACTACAATATGACAACGTGCACACATACATATATAGACTACGACACAATCAACATACATACATACGGTACAGTCACGTTGGACGCTATAAGAATAACTTATACATACATATATACAATAGGTGCATATTGCTACAATTCGGCCATCCTGACCATGAGATCTCCTGATCTCAGGATTTACAATCTTTGTAATTTTGTACTATCTGAAACCTTTGATCCCCTGAACCATGGCCGCATATTTGAAACAGCCCATACTCCTTTGTAAGGTGTTCGCGATTGCTGAAAGCCCTCAATATCTTCTAGCATATACCTATCATTTCGTAAAACTTTTGTAATACGATATGGTCCTTTGAACTTTGGTATCAATTTTTTCGAAACTCCCGTGTGTGAATCAAAATTCTTAATCATAACGTAATCCCCATCTTTATATATGTTTGGTTCCTGTCGTTTTTTATCAAAATAATTTTTGTTATAGGTCTGTAGACGTTGTTGTCTTACAGCAGCTTCCGCCCGTAGCTCTTTGTGTTGTTGTTGACTAAAATTTTCCTGTATTTCGATTAAATTTTCTTTCAGTAAATCATTAACTTTTCCTCTCTGTCTAGTTCCAAATAACAAAACGCTTGGGTGTTCATTAACCGTGCGGTGTAGTGTATTATTAAGAGTGTACCCTACATTTTCTACGACTTTATCCCAATGAAGGCCTACTTCGGGGTCGACTAATTTGGCTATCATCGGACCTAGACTTCGGTTGACTCGTTCAACCTGGCCGTTTGCCTGAGGTGACCCTGTAGCTATTTTTATATGTTGTACGTAATTTTCTTCTAGAAATTCTTTAAATTCACTCGACGTAAAACAACTACCTCTATCTGAAACTATGAATTTAGGTCTACTATAAGATCTAAAATAATCTGAAAGGGCTTTTATTACTTCCTTAGTGTTTGTAGTTTTTGTGGTGTACAACCTCACAAATTTTGTGCTCGCATCTATTATAACGAATATATGCTTTTTTGATTTAACGGCATTATCTACGGGACCGTAATGGTCTATATGAATGACTTCAAAAGGGTTGGTACTTTTAGGAAAATTATGAAGAAAACCTTCTTCTCTTCCATGTTTCGACGAGTACACTATGCACTTCAAACAATTTTTTATGTGATTTCCTGCCTTCTCTCTCATTTTAGGGAACCAATAGCTTCTTGAAATTAATTCTACCATTTTATCCATACCCACATGTCCCATCTCATTATGATATTTATATAGAACATGTATTTCCATATCTTCTGGCACATAGAACAAAACTGTACCATCTTGCTTCTTTCTATACAAAACTCCATTTCGCATTTCGTATAAACTATGTTCACACTTCTGCAATAAATTTCTTAACTCAACAATTTTGACATCCTTTCCTTGCCCAATAATTAAATTTTCTTCAAATGTGTTTGCTTCTAAAACTAAAATATTACTGTTTCGGCTCAGTGCATCGACATGTTGCATTTTTTCACCTGCGCGGTGCTCGAGCGAGTAATCAAAGTTTTGTAGCTCGAGAGCCCACCTAGCTATTCTAGGATTCAATTCTTTTTTGTTCAACGTCATGGCTAAAGAATTACAGTCTGTAACTATCTTGAATTTTATGCCATGAAGGTATACTCGGAAACGTTGAAGTGAGTTTATTATTGCCAACGTTTCCAGTTCGAAACTATGGTATTTCGCTTCTGCCGGAGTTGTTCTTTTGGAAAAATAAAAAACTGGGTGCATTTTTCCATCTTCTTTTTTCTGCATAAGAATAGATCCAAAGCCCATGGAACTCGCATCGCAATGTAACTCTGTAATATCTTTTGGATCATACAAGGCAAGTATCGGAGCTTCTAACAACTTTTGTTTCAACGTTTCGAATGATTGCAGTTCAGCTGGCCCAAACTTGAATATGCTATCCTTTCTCGTAAGATCGTATAACGGTTTTGCTATAAGTGAAAAATCTTTAATGAATCTTCGAAAGTACGAACACAGGCCTAAAAAGCTTTGAACCGACCTAACTTTTTCTGGGACGGGAAAACTTTGTATCGCTTCAATGCCCTTTTCATCGGCTTTTATTCCAGCACCAGTGATCGTGTAGCCTAAATATTTAACCTCCGATTGTAAAAATTCGCACTTGTCTAGTCTAAGTTCTAAATTGTTATCGACTAATCGCTTAAAAACTTCTATTAAAATTTCGAAATGTTCTTCCAAATTTTCCGTTGCTATCATTATATCATCCAAGTATATAATTAGCTTATCATTTCTAACCAGATCACTAAATATTTTATTTACGAATCGTTGAAATGTAGACGGCGCGTTACGGAGCCCAAAAGGCATCCTTAGAAACTCGTATTGCCCTAAGGGAGTAATAAATGAGGTGTATTTTACTGATTCTGAATGCATAAAAACATGATAAAAGCCATTTTTCAAATCTAATTTCGTAAAAACTTTTTTATTTACTAACCGATCCAACAAATCGTCAATTAAAGGAATCGGATAATTATCTTTGGCGGTAATTTTATTCAAAGTACGGTAATCTACACACATTCTGAGATCACCTGTTTTTTTTCTGACTAAAACTATAGGAGATACGAAAGCTGACTCACTGGTTCTTATATACCCCTTTCTTAAATATTCATCTAACAACTTCTGCACTTCGGACTTTTCTGAATAAGACAAACGTCTAGGGGGGCAGTTAAACGGTTTAGTGTCCTCCACTATCAGTTTCATTTCACTTTTAACTTTTGGTTCAGCGGGACGTTCAGGCTTTAAATAGTACTTTTCATAAACATCACACAATCGTTTTTCGTCTTTAATAGCGACATCTTTACCAACATTAAAATCAGGCTTATTGTCGACTTCATAATCGATTAACAAAAGTGAACTTTCAAAATTACTAACGTCACAATTTTTATGTTGAAAATCATCTATTTTCTTTTCGTTTTGTGTAGGTAAACCCTCATTATCTTCAATATCTTTTCTGCTATTGTTAGCTTTAATTCTGTAGTTTGTTTCCATGTTTTTAATATAATTATTTCTTAAACAACGATATTTTGTACAACTCTCATTTATATTGCTATTTTTTTCGTAACTATGATTTATAAACCTATAATTTCTAACATTGTCATTCGTATAACTATCTTTTTTATCTTTCTTATATCTACTTACATTTTTGTTCTCATTTTCCAAAATATCTTTACTATTATTTATGCTTTCATTTTTCAGAATACCATTACTATTATTTACGCACTCTTTTTTCAAAATATCTATACTATCATTTATACACTCATTTTTCAAAATATTTTCCTCTAATTTACTCTTAAAATTTCTGTCACTACACTCATTTTTAATGCACTCATTTTTTAAATTATCTTCCTCTAACTTGTTTTCTAATTTTCTAATATAACACTCATTTTTAATGCACTCATTTTTCAAATCATTTTCAAATACTATCTTAGCTCTGCAATTTTCCAAAAAATCTCTGCCTAGAATGGCTTGATAGCCCATGGTTTCATCCGGGACAACGCACATTTCTATCTCAACGCTTTTCTTGTTCATTAACACCGTACACATCATCTTTCCAAAAATGTTAAGTTTGCTTTTATTAATACCGACAAAAGATGTATTGACATAAGTAAAATTTTTTAAATTTTCACTTTGTGGAATAAACGATTTTCGTACGAGGCTCACCGGACTACCGGAGTCTATCAAGCATTCTAACGGGAAACAAATACTACAATCATTTTTCATAAAAAATTTAAAACACCTTACATATGGATTTTCGTCGACAAACTGCACACTCTTCTTGCGTTCCGGGCACTGGGCAACGCGATGCTGCAAACTGCCACAGACGTAGCAGGAACCCATCTCTCTCTTTGGCTTTCGGCATTGGAACGCGTAGTGTCCAACGATGTTGCAATTGTAGCATCTAATATTTGATGCCTGAGAAGTTTCGCCGCCACCGCCTCGTTGAATAACTGCACGCTGATGTAAATGCACTCGTGAAAATGCCTGAAAGAGCTGATTTCTGTTGCCATAACACTGCATGTACGCTTGCACGCGTAGCTGCTCATCGGGAATTCCTTCCACAATGTAATCGATAAGCTCGTCTTCCTCCACCTGCACTTTGGTTGCCAGGATGATTTTATCGTCGTAATACTGGACGAAAGTTTCACCATACTTCCAGCGTCGTGCCTCGAATTCGCGACGAAGCAACAACTTGTTCTGCTTTGTGCTGAAAAATTCGCGCATCTCCCTGACTAGCACGTCCACGCTCTCTGCTGCAAATGACGGCCGTGAATGCAGCCAAGCCTGCGCTTTTCCCTTTAGCTTGCAAACAATTAGCATACGGAGCATACTTTCTTTAAGGTCGTAAGCACTGGAAACGCTATTGACTTGCGTAATCCAAACTTCAAAGTGTGCCCCTCCGTCATACTCGGGCAGCATGCTTTTGAGCATTTCGAACGACACTTCCGACGAACTTGTTGGCTGACCGGCTGAATCTGCTCGCACTTCCCCTACTGCAGCGGAACTTCCTTCAATTGCGTTAAAGTTGTTACTGCATGCAGTTTCTTTTAAAGTTGAATTTTCTTGAATCAAAATCTCCATTTCGCGCCGCATACGCCGAACTTCATGCATTATTTGTTCAATGCTGGTGACACTAACTGCAGAAATGTTTTCGCGCGCACCGACTTCTAGTTGTTCTTCTTGTTCTTCACTTGGCAAAATAAGGGTGGGTTTTTCGCCGGTTGCTTGTGCCTGTGCTTGTGTGTCTTGCAAAATTTTTCCACACACTACTGGCCTCTCTCCCCGCTCCTCGCTCGGCACCTCGTTCAGCCGCATGACGAGAGCGCTCTTTGTGCCGCTCGTTGGCAGATTTAGTTGTTGTAGCCAGGCACGCAACTGCGTAACTGTATAGTCGTCACTAGCAAGTGGTGTTTCCATGGCGACTTTGAATATGAAATTATTCTTTTTGACTGCACGATTTGGTACACTTTTATGTGCCAATATGTCACTGTTTTTAAGTTTAATATTGTTCTTTTCTTCGCCAACTTTCTAAATAAGCACTTTTTCTGTCTCTTGCTGAGTTTTTCTTTTCTTTTTTCCACTTATTCACGCTTTACGTTTTTTAATGCGCGTTAGCAATATTTCTTTAAATTTTTATTGTTTATTATATTGCTTTTTGTTGAACAAAATTTTTTAGCACGATTTTATTTTGTAGGCTTTTATGGGTGCATCCCATTTCTGAGATTGTGGCAGGGGCCGAATGAAACACGTCCGTTCACTTTGGTTCTCGTTTTAATAATGCTCGGCTGTACTCAAGCATGATTCAAATGTAGCAGCATAAGTTATGTACATTGGTTGCGACAAAGATGCAAATATGAGAAAAGCGACAACGGCAGTTGGAAGCATCGAGAATAACTTATGTACTACAATATGACAACGTGCACACATACATATATAGACTACGACACAATCAACATACATACATACGGTACAGTCACGTTGGACGCTATAAGAATAACTTATACATACATATATACAATAGGTGCATATTGCTACAGTAAATTAATTGAATGAACAGAAATTAACACGAAAGAAAAGCTGCATTGAGAAAGTGTAATGCGAATAACATCCTGTAATGGAAAAGTAGCGATAATGATTTAAATACGTAGAAGAAATAATCAGAAGAATGCGTTGGAAAATTAATTGAATGAACAGAAAGTAACACGAAAGAAAAGCTGCGTTGAGGAAAAATAATGCAAGTAACATCCTGTAATGGAGAAGTAACGACAATAATTTAAACAGATAGGAGAAATAATCAGAAAAATGCGTTGGTAAATTAATTGAATGAACAGAAAGTAACACGAAAGAAAAGCTGCGTTGAGGAAGAATAATGCGAGTAACCTGTAATGGAAAAGTAGCGATAATGATTAAAATAGGTAGAAGAAACAATAAGGAAAATGCGATGGTAAACTAATTGAATAAACAGAAATTAACAGGAAAGAAAAACTGCGTTGAGAAAGTGTAATGCGAATAACATCCTGTAATGGAAAAGTAGCGATAATGATTTAAATACGTAGAAGAAATAATCAGAAGAATGCGTTGGAAAATTAATTGAATGAACAGAAAGTAACACGAAAGAAAAGCTGCGTTGAGAAAGTGTAATGCGAATAACATCCTGTAATGGAAAAGTAGCGATAATGATTTAAATACGTAGAAGAAATAATCAGAAGAATGCGTTGGAAAATTAATTGAATGAACAGAAAGTAACACGAAAGAAAAGCTGCGTTGAGGAAAAATAATGCGAGTAACATCCTGTAATGGAGAAGTAACGACAATAATTTAAACAGATAGGAGAAATAATCAGAAAAATGCGTTGGTAAATTAATTGAATGAACAGAAATTAACACGAAAGAAAAGCTGCGTTGAGAAAGTGTAATGCGAATAACATCCTGTAATGGAAAAGTAGCGATAATGATTTAAATACGTAGAAGAAATAATCAGGAGAATGCGTTGGTAAATTAATTGAATGAACAGAAAGTAACACGAAAGAAAAGCTGCGTTGAGGAAAAATAATGCGAGTAACATCCTGTAATGGAGAAGTAACGAAAGTAATTTAAACAGATAGAAGATATAATCAGAAAAATGCGTTGGTAAATTAATTGAATGAACAGAAATTAACACGAAAGAAAAGCTGCGTTGAGGAAGAATAATGCGAGTAACATCCTGTAATGGAGAAGTAACGAAAGTAATTTAAACAGATAGAAGATATAATCAGAAAAATGCGTTGGTAAATTAATTGAATAAACAGAAATTAACAGGAAAGAAAAACTGCGTTGAGAAAGTGTAATGCGAATAACATCCTGTAATGGAAAAGTAGCGATAATGATTTAAATACGTAGAAGAAATAATCAGAAAAATGCGTTGGTAAATTAATTGAATGAACAGAAATTAACACGAAAGAAAAGCTGCGTTGAGAAAGTGTAATGCGAATAACATCCTGTAATGGAAAAGTAGCGATAATGATTTAAATACGTAGAAGAAATAATCAGGAGAATGCGTTGGTAAATTAATTGAATGAACAGAAAGTAACACGAAAGAAAAGCTGCGTTGAGGAAAAATAATGCGAGTAACATCCTGTAATGGAGAAGTAGCGACAATAATTTAAACAGATAGAAGAAATAATCAGAAAAATGCGTTGGTAAATTAATTGAATGAACAGAAAGTAACACGAAAGAAAAGCTGCGTTGAGGAAGAATAATGCGAATAACATCCTGTAATGGAAAAGTAGCGATAATGATTTAAATACGTAGAAGAAATAATCAGAAAAATGCGTTGGAAAATTAATTGAATGAACAGAAAGTAACACGAAAGAAAAGCTGCGTTGAGGAAAAATAATGCGAGTAACATCCTGTAATGGAAAAGTAGCGATAATGATTTAAATACGTAGAAGAAATAATCAGAAAAATGCGTTGGAAAATTAATTGAATGAACAGAAAGTAACACGAAAGAAAAGCTGCGTTGAGGAAAAATAATGCGAGTAACATCCTGTAATGGAAAAGTAGCGATAATGATTTAAATACGTAGAAGAAATAATCAGAAAAATGCGTTGGAAAATTAATTGAATGAACAGAAAGTAACACGAAAGAAAAGCTGCGTTGAGGAAAAATAATGCGAGTAACATCCTGTAATGGAAAAGTAGCGACAATAATTTAAACAGATAGAAGAAATAATCAGAAAAATGCGTTGGTAAATTAATTGAATGAACAGAAAGTAACACGAAAGAAAAGCTGCGTTGAGGAAAAATAATGCGAGTAACATCCTGTAATGGAGAAGTAGCGACAATAATTTAAACAGATAGAAGAAATAATCAGAAAAATGCGTTGGTAAATTAATTGAATGAACAGAAATTAACACGAAAGAAAAGCTGCGTTGAGAAAGTGTAATGCGAATAACATCCTGTAATGGAAAAGTAGCGATAATGATTTAAATACGTAGAAGAAATAATCAGAAGAATGCGTTGGAAAATTAATTTAATGAACAGAAAGTAACACGAAAGAAAAGCTGCGTTGAGGAAAAATAATGCGAGTAACATCCTGTAATGGAAAAGTAGCGATAATGATTTAAATACGTAGAAGAAATAATCAGAAAAATGCGTTGGAAAATTAATTGAATGAACAGAAAGTAACACGAAAGAAAAGCTGCGTTGAGGAAAAATAATGCGAGTAACATCCTGTAATGGAAAAGTAGCGATAATGATTTAAATACGTAGAAGAAATAATCAGAAGAATGCGTTGGAAAATTAATTGAATGAACAGAAAGTAACACGAAAGAAAAGCTGCGTTGAGGAACAATAATGCGAGTAACATCCTGTAATGGAGAAGTAACGACAATAATTTAAACAGATAGAAGAAATAATCAGAAAAATGCGTTGGTAAATTAATTGAATGAACAGAAATTAACACGAAAGAAAAGCTGCGTTGAGAAAGTGTAATGCGAATAACATCCTGTAATGGAAAAGTAGCGATAATGATTTAAATACGTAGAAGAAATAATCAGAAGAATGCGTTGGAAAATTAATTGAATGAACAGAAAGTAACACGAAAGAAAAGCTGCGTTGAGGAAAAATAATGTGAGTAACATCCTGTAATGGAGAAGTAGCGACAATAATTTAAACAGATAGAAGAAATAATCAGAAAAATGCGTTGGTAAATTAATTGAATGAACAGAAATTAACACGAAAGAAAAGCTGCGTTGAGGAACAATAATGCGAGTAACATCCTGTAATGGAGAAGTAACGACAATAATTTAAACAGATAGAAGAAATAATCAGAAAAATGCGTTGGTAAATTAATTGAATGAACAGAAATTAACACGAAAGAAAAGCTGCGTTGAGGAACAATAATGCGAGTAACATCCTGTAATGGAGAAGTAACGACAATAATTTAAACAGATAGAAGAAATAATCAGAAAAATGCGTTGGTAAATTAATTGAATGAACAGAAATTAACACGAAAGAAAAGCTGCGTTGAGAAAGTGTAATGCGAATAACATCCTGTAATGGAAAAGTAGCGATAATGATTTAAATACGTAGAAGAAATAATCAGAAGAATGCGTTGGAAAATTAATTGAATGAACAGAAAGTAACACGAAAGAAAAGCTGCGTTGAGGAAAAATAATGCGAGTAACATCCTGTAATGGAGAAGTAGCGACAATAATTTAAACAGATAGAAGAAATAATCAGAAAAATGCGTTGGTAAATTAATTGAATGAACTGAAAGTAACACGAAAGAAAAGCTGCGTTGAGGAACAATAATGCGAGTAACATCCTGTAATGGAGAAGTAACGACAATAATTTAAACAGATAGAAGAAATAATCAGAAAAATGCGTTGGTAAATTAATTGAATGAACAGAAATTAACACGAAAGAAAAACTGCGTTGAGGAAAAATAATGCGAGTAACATCCTGTAATGGAGAAGTAACGACAATAATTTAAACAGATAGAAGAAATAATCAGAAAAATGCGTTGGTAAATTAATTGAATGAACAGAAATTAACACGAAAGAAAAGCTGCGTTGAGAAAGTGTAATGCGAATAACATCCTGTAATGGAAAAGTAGCGATAATGATTTAAATACGTAGAAGAAATAATCAGAAGAATGCGTTGGAAAATTAATTGAATGAACAGAAAGTAACACGAAAGAAAAGCTGCGTTGAGGAACAATAATGCGAGTAACATCCTGTAATGGAGAAGTAACGACAATAATTTAAACAGATAGAAGAAATAATCAGAAAAATGCGTTGGTAAATTAATTGAATGAACAGAAATTAACACGAAAGAAAAGCTGCGTTGAGAAAGTGTAATGCGAATAACATCCTGTAATGGAAAAGTAGCGATAATGATTTAAATACGTAGAAGAAATAATCAGAAGAATGCGTTGGAAAATTAATTGAATGAACAGAAAGTAACACGAAAGAAAAGCTGCGTTGAGGAAAAATAATGCGAGTAACATCCTGTAATGGAGAAGTAACGACAATAATTTAAACAGATAGAAGAAATAATCAGAAAAATGCGTTGGTAAATTAATTGAATGAACAGAAATTAACACGAAAGAAAAGCTGCGTTGAGGAACAATAATGCGAGTAACATCCTGTAATGGAGAAGTAACGACAATAATTTAAACAGATAGAAGAAATAATCAGAAAAATGCGTTGGTAAATTAATTGAATGAACAGAAATTAACACGAAAGAAAAGCTGCGTTGAGAAAGTGTAATGCGAATAACATCCTGTAATGGAAAAGTAGCGATAATGATTTAAATACGTAGAAGAAATAATCAGAAGAATGCGTTGGAAAATTAATTGAATGAACAGAAAGTAACACGAAAGAAAAGCTGCGTTGAGGAACAATAATGCGAGTAACATCCTGTAATGGAGAAGTAACGACAATAATTTAAACAGATAGAAGAAATAATCAGAAAAATGCGTTGGTAAATTAATTGAATGAACAGAAATTAACACGAAAGAAAAGCTGCGTTGAGAAAGTGTAATGCGAATAACATCCTGTAATGGAAAAGTAGCGATAATGATTTAAATACGTAGAAGAAATAATCAGAAGAATGCGTTGGAAAATTAATTGAATGAACAGAAAGTAACACGAAAGAAAAGCTGCGTTGAGGAAAAATAATGCGAGTAACATCCTGTAATGGAGAAGTAGCGACAATAATTTAAACAGATAGAAGAAATAATCAGAAAAATGCGTTGGTAAATTAATTGAATGAACAGAAAGTAACACGAAAGAAAAGCTGCGTTGAGGAACAATAATGCGAGTAACATCCTGTAATGGAGAAGTAACGACAATAATTTAAACAGATAGAAGAAATAATCAGAAAAATGCGTTGGTAAATTAATTGAATGAACAGAAATTAACACGAAAGAAAAGCTGCGTTGAGGAACAATAATGCGAGTAACATCCTGTAATGGAGAAGTAACGACAATAATTTAAACAGATAGAAGAAATAATCAGAAAAATGCGTTGGTAAATTAATTGAATGAACAGAAATTAACACGAAAGAAAAGCTGCGTTGAGAAAGTGTAATGCGAATAACATCTTGTAATGGAAAAGTAGCGATAATGATTTAAATACGTAGAAGAAATAATCAGAAGAATGCGTTGGAAAATTAATTGAATGAACAGAAAGTAACACGAAAGAAAAGCTGCGTTGAGGAACAATAATGCGAGTAACATCCTGTAATGGAGAAGTAACGACAATAATTTAAACAGATAGAAGAAATAATCAGAAAAATGCGTTGGTAAATTAATTGAATGAACAGAAATTAACACGAAAGAAAAGCTGCGTTGAGAAAGTGTAATGCGAATAACATCCTGTAATGGAAAAGTAGCGATAATGATTTAAATACGTAGAAGAAATAATCAGAAGAATGCGTTGGAAAATTAATTGAATGAACAGAAAGTAACACGAAAGAAAAGCTGCGTTGAGGAAAAATAATGCGAGTAACATCCTGTAATGGAGAAGTAGCGACAATAATTTAAACAGATAGAAGAAATAATCAGAAAAATGCGTTGGTAAATTAATTGAATGAACAGAAAGTAACACGAAAGAAAAGCTGCGTTGAGGAACAATAATGCGAGTAACATCCTGTAATGGAGAAGTAACGACAATAATTTAAACAGATAGAAGAAATAATCAGAAAAATGCGTTGGTAAATTAATTGAATGAACAGAAATTAACACGAAAGAAAAGCTGCGTTGAGAAAGTGTAATGCGAATAACATCCTGTAATGGAAAAGTAGCGATAATGATTTAAATACGTAGAAGAAATAATCAGAAAAATGCGTTGGTAAATTAATTGAATGAACAGAAAGTAACACGAAAGAAAAGCTGCGTTGAGGAAGAATAATGCGAGTAACCTGTAATGGAAAAGTAGCGATAATGATTAAAATAGGTAGAAGAAACAATAAGGAAAATGCGATGGTAAACTAATTGAATAAACAGAAATTAACACGAAAGAAAAGCTGCGTTGAGAAAGTGTAATGCGAATAACATCCTGTAATGGAAAAGTAGCGATAATGATTTAAATACGTAGAAGAAATAATCAGAAGAATGCGTTGGAAAATTAATTGAATGAACAGAAAGTAACACGAAAGAAAAGCTGCGTTGAGGAAAAATAATGCGAGTAACATCCTGTAATGGAGAAGTAGCGACAATAATTTAAACAGATAGAAGAAATAATCAGAAAAATGCGTTGGTAAATTAATTGAATGAACAGAAAGTAACACCAAAGAAAAGCTGCGTTGAGGAAGAATAATGCGAGTAACATCCTGTAATGGAAAAGTAGCGATAATGATTAAAATAGGTAGAAGAAATAATCAGAAAAATGCGTTGGTAAATTAATTGAATGAACAGAAATTAACACGAAAGAAAAGCTGCGTTGAGAAAGTGTAATGCGAATAACATCCTGTAATGGAAAAGTAGCGATTATGATTTAAATACGTAGAAGAAATAATCAGAAGAATGCGTTGGAAAATTAATTGAATGAACAGAAAGTAACACGAAAGAAAAGCTGCGTTGAGGAAAAATAATGCGAGTAACATCCTGTAATGGAGAAGTAACGACAATAATTTAAACAGATAGAAGAAATAATCAGAAAAATGCGTTGGTAAATTAATTGAATGAACAGAAAGTAACACGAAAGAAAAGCTGCGTTGAGGAACAATAATGCGAGTAACATCCTGTAATGGAGAAGTAACGACAATAATTTAAACAGATAGAAGAAATAATCAGAAAAATGCGTTGGTAAATTAATTGAATGAACAGAAATTAACACGAAAGAAAAGCTGCGTTGAGAAAGTGTAATGCGAATAACATCCTGTAATGGAAAAGTAGCGATAATGATTTAAATACGTAGAAGAAATAATCAGAAGAATGCGTTGGAAAATTAATTGAATGAACAGAAAGTAACACGAAAGAAAAGCTGCGTTGAGGAAAAATAATGCGAGTAACATCCTGTAATGGAGAAGTAACGACAATAATTTAAACAGATAGAAGAAATAATCAGAAAAATGCGTTGGTAAATTAATTGAATGAACAGAAAGTAACACCAAAGAAAAGCTGCGTTGAGGAAGAATAATGCGAGTAACATCCTGTAATGGAAAAGTAGCGATAATGATTAAAATAGGTAGAAGAAATAATCAGAAAAATGCGTTGGTAAATTAATTGAATGAACAGAAATTAACACGAAAGAAAAGCTGCGTTGAGAAAGTGTAATGCGAATAACATCCTGTAATGGAAAAGTAGCGATAATGATTTAAATACGTAGAAGAAATAATCAGAAGAATGCGTTGGAAAATTAATTGAATGAACAGAAAGTAACACGAATGAAAAGCTGCGTTGAGGAAAAATAATGCGAGTAACATCCTGTAATGGAGAAGTAACGACAATAATTTAAACAGATAGAAGAAATAATCAGAAAAATGCGTTGGTAAATTAATTGAATGAACAGAAAGTAACACCAAAGAAAAGCTGCGTTGAGGAAGAATAATGCGAATAACATCCTGTAATGGAGAGTAACGACAATAATTTAAACAGATAGGAGAAATAATCAGAAAAATGCGTTGGTAAATTAATTGAATGAACAGAAATTAACACGAAAGAAAAGCTGCGTTGAGGAAAAATAATGCGAGTAACATCCTGTAATGGAGAAGTAACGACAATAATTTAAACAGATAGAAGAAATAATCAGAAAAATGCGTTGGTAAATTAATTGAATGAACAGAAATTAACACGAAAGAAAAGCTGCGTTGAGAAAGTGTAATGCGAATAACATCCTGTAATGGAAAAGTAGCGATAATGATTTAAATACGTAGAAGAAATAATCAGAAGAATGCGTTGGAAAATCAATTGAATGAACAGAAAGTAACACGAAAGAAAAGCTGCGTTGAGGAAAAATAATGCGAGTAACATCCTGTAATGGAGAAGTAGCGACAATAATTTAAACAGATAGAAGAAATAATCAGAAAAATGCGTTGGTAAATTAATTGAATGAACAGAAAGTAACACGAAAGAAAAGCTGCGTTGAGGAAGAATAATGCGAATAACATCCTGTAATGGAGAGTAACGACAATAATTTAAACAGATAGGAGAAATAATCAGAAAAATGCGTTGGTAAATTAATTGAATGAACAGAAATTAACACGAAAGAAAAGCTGCGTTGAGAAAGTGTAATGCGAATAACATCCTGTAATGGAAAAGTAGCGATAATGATTTAAATACGTAGAAGAAATAATCAGGAGAATGCGTTGGTAAATTAATTGAATGAACAGAAAGTAACACGAAAGAAAAGCTGCGTTGAGGAAAAATAATGCGAGTAACATCCTGTAATGGAGAAGTAGCGACAATAATTTAAACAGATAGAAGAAATAATCAGAAGAATGCGTTGGTAAATTAATTGAATGAACAGAAATTAACACGAAAGAAAAGCTGCGTTGAGAAAGTGTAATGCGAATAACATCCTGTAATGGAAAAGTAGCGATAATGATTTAAATACGTAGAAGAAATAATCAGGAGAATGCGTTGGTAAATTAATTGAATGAACAGAAAGTAACACGAAAGAAAAGCTGCGTTGAGGAAAAATAATGCGAGTAACATCCTGTAATGGAGAGTAACGACAATAATTTAAACAGATAGGAGAAATAATCAGAAAAATGCGTTGGTAAATTAATTGAATGAACAGAAAGTAACACGAAAGAAAAGCTGCGTTGAGGAACAATAATGCGAGTAACATCCTGTAATGGAGAAGTAACGACAATAATTTAAACAGATAGAAGAAATAATCAGAAAAATGCGTTGGTAAATTAATTGAATGAACAGAAATTAACACGAAAGAAAAGCTGCGTTGAGAAAGTGTAATGCGAATAACATCCTGTAATGGAAAAGTAGCGATAATGATTTAAATACGTAGAAGAAATAATCAGAAGAATGCGTTGGAAAATTAATTGAATGAACAGAAAGTAACACGAAAGAAAAGCTGCGTTGAGGAAAAATAATGCGAGTAACATCCTGTAATGGAGAAGTAACGACAATAATTTAAACAGATAGAAGAAATAATCAGAAAAATGCGTTGGTAAATTAATTGAATGAACAGAAAGTAACACCAAAGAAAAGCTGCGTTGAGGAAGAATAATGCGAGTAACATCCTGTAATGGAAAAGTAGCGATAATGATTAAAATAGGTAGAAGAAATAATCAGAAAAATGCGTTGGTAAATTAATTGAATGAACAGAAATTAACACGAAAGAAAAGCTGCGTTGAGAAAGTGTAATGCGAATAACATCCTGTAATGGAAAAGTAGCGATAATGATTTAAATACGTAGAAGAAATAATCAGAAGAATGCGTTGGAAAATTAATTGAATGAACAGAAAGTAACACGAATGAAAAGCTGCGTTGAGGAAAAATAATGCGAGTAACATCCTGTAATGGAGAAGTAACGACAATAATTTAAACAGATAGAAGAAATAATCAGAAAAATGCGTTGGTAAATTAATTGAATGAACAGAAAGTAACACCAAAGAAAAGCTGCGTTGAGGAAGAATAATGCGAATAACATCCTGTAATGGAGAGTAACGACAATAATTTAAACAGATAGGAGAAATAATCAGAAAAATGCGTTGGTAAATTAATTGAATGAACAGAAATTAACACGAAAGAAAAGCTGCGTTGAGGAAAAATAATGCGAGTAACATCCTGTAATGGAGAAGTAACGACAATAATTTAAACAGATAGAAGAAATAATCAGAAAAATGCGTTGGTAAATTAATTGAATGAACAGAAATTAACACGAAAGAAAAGCTGCGTTGAGAAAGTGTAATGCGAATAACATCCTGTAATGGAAAAGTAGCGATAATGATTTAAATACGTAGAAGAAATAATCAGAAGAATGCGTTGGAAAATCAATTGAATGAACAGAAAGTAACACGAAAGAAAAGCTGCGTTGAGGAAAAATAATGCGAGTAACATCCTGTAATGGAGAAGTAGCGACAATAATTTAAACAGATAGAAGAAATAATCAGAAAAATGCGTTGGTAAATTAATTGAATGAACAGAAAGTAACACGAAAGAAAAGCTGCGTTGAGGAAGAATAATGCGAATAACATCCTGTAATGGAGAGTAACGACAATAATTTAAACAGATAGGAGAAATAATCAGAAAAATGCGTTGGTAAATTAATTGAATGAACAGAAATTAACACGAAAGAAAAGCTGCGTTGAGAAAGTGTAATGCGAATAACATCCTGTAATGGAAAAGTAGCGATAATGATTTAAATACGTAGAAGAAATAATCAGGAGAATGCGTTGGTAAATTAATTGAATGAACAGAAAGTAACACGAAAGAAAAGCTGCGTTGAGGAAAAATAATGCGAGTAACATCCTGTAATGGAGAAGTAGCGACAATAATTTAAACAGATAGAAGAAATAATCAGAAGAATGCGTTGGTAAATTAATTGAATGAACAGAAATTAACACGAAAGAAAAGCTGCGTTGAGAAAGTGTAATGCGAATAACATCCTGTAATGGAAAAGTAGCGATAATGATTTAAATACGTAGAAGAAATAATCAGGAGAATGCGTTGGTAAATTAATTGAATGAACAGAAAGTAACACGAAAGAAAAGCTGCGTTGAGGAAAAATAATGCGAGTAACATCCTGTAATGGAGAGTAACGACAATAATTTAAACAGATAGGAGAAATAATCAGAAAAATGCGTTGGTAAATTAATTGAATGAACAGAAAGTAACACGAAAGAAAAGCTGCGTTGAGGAACAATAATGCGAGTAACATCCTGTAATGGAGAAGTAACGACAATAATTTAAACAGATAGAAGAAATAATCAGAAAAATGCGTTGGTAAATTAATTGAATGAACAGAAATTAACACGAAAGAAAAGCTGCGTTGAGAAAGTGTAATGCGAATAACATCCTGTAATGGAAAAGTAGCGATAATGATTTAAATACGTAGAAGAAATAATCAGAAGAATGCGTTGGAAAATTAATTGAATGAACAGAAAGTAACACGAAAGAAAAGCTGCGTTGAGGAAAAATAATGCGAGTAACATCCTGTAATGGAGAAGTAACGACAATAATTTAAACAGATAGAAGAAATAATCAGAAAAATGCGTTGGTAAATTAATTGAATGAACAGAAAGTAACACCAAAGAAAAGCTGCGTTGAGGAAGAATAATGCGAGTAACATCCTGTAATGGAAAAGTAGCGATAATGATTAAAATAGGTAGAAGAAATAATCAGAAAAATGCGTTGGTAAATTAATTGAATGAACAGAAATTAACACGAAAGAAAAGCTGCGTTGAGAAAGTGTAATGCGAATAACATCCTGTAATGGAAAAGTAGCGATAATGATTTAAATACGTAGAAGAAATAATCAGAAGAATGCGTTGGAAAATTAATTGAATGAACAGAAAGTAACACGAATGAAAAGCTGCGTTGAGGAAAAATAATGCGAGTAACATCCTGTAATGGAGAAGTAACGACAATAATTTAAACAGATAGAAGAAATAATCAGAAAAATGCGTTGGTAAATTAATTGAATGAACAGAAAGTAACACCAAAGAAAAGCTGCGTTGAGGAAGAATAATGCGAATAACATCCTGTAATGGAGAGTAACGACAATAATTTAAACAGATAGGAGAAATAATCAGAAAAATGCGTTGGTAAATTAATTGAATGAACAGAAATTAACACGAAAGAAAAGCTGCGTTGAGGAAAAATAATGCGAGTAACATCCTGTAATGGAGAAGTAACGACAATAATTTAAACAGATAGAAGAAATAATCAGAAAAATGCGTTGGTAAATTAATTGAATGAACAGAAATTAACACGAAAGAAAAGCTGCGTTGAGAAAGTGTAATGCGAATAACATCCTGTAATGGAAAAGTAGCGATAATGATTTAAATACGTAGAAGAAATAATCAGAAGAATGCGTTGGAAAATCAATTGAATGAACAGAAAGTAACACGAAAGAAAAGCTGCGTTGAGGAAAAATAATGCGAGTAACATCCTGTAATGGAGAAGTAGCGACAATAATTTAAACAGATAGAAGAAATAATCAGAAAAATGCGTTGGTAAATTAATTGAATGAACAGAAAGTAACACGAAAGAAAAGCTGCGTTGAGGAAGAATAATGCGAATAACATCCTGTAATGGAGAGTAACGACAATAATTTAAACAGATAGGAGAAATAATCAGAAAAATGCGTTGGTAAATTAATTGAATGAACAGAAATTAACACGAAAGAAAAGCTGCGTTGAGAAAGTGTAATGCGAATAACATCCTGTAATGGAAAAGTAGCGATAATGATTTAAATACGTAGAAGAAATAATCAGGAGAATGCGTTGGTAAATTAATTGAATGAACAGAAAGTAACACGAAAGAAAAGCTGCGTTGAGGAAAAATAATGCGAGTAACATCCTGTAATGGAGAAGTAGCGACAATAATTTAAACAGATAGAAGAAATAATCAGAAGAATGCGTTGGTAAATTAATTGAATGAACAGAAATTAACACGAAAGAAAAGCTGCGTTGAGAAAGTGTAATGCGAATAACATCCTGTAATGGAAAAGTAGCGATAATGATTTAAATACGTAGAAGAAATAATCAGGAGAATGCGTTGGTAAATTAATTGAATGAACAGAAAGTAACACGAAAGAAAAGCTGCGTTGAGGAAAAATAATGCGAGTAACATCCTGTAATGGAGAGTAACGACAATAATTTAAACAGATAGGAGAAATAATCAGAAAAATGCGTTGGTAAATTAATTGAATGAACAGAAATTAACACGAAAGAAAAGCTGCGTTGAGAAAGTGTAATGCGAATAACATCCTGTAATGGAAAAGTAGCGATAATGATTTAAATACGTAGAAGAAATAATCAGGAGAATGCGTTGGTAAATTAATTGAATGAACAGAAAGTAACACGAAAGAAAAGCTGCGTTGAGGAAAAATAATGCGAGTAACATCCTGTAATGGAGAAGTAGCGACAATAATTTAAACAGATAGAAGAAATAATCAGAAAAATGCGTTGGTAAATTAATTGAATGAACAGAAAGTAACACGAAAGAAAAGCTGCGTTGAGGAAGAATAATGCGAATAACATCCTGTAATGGAAAAGTAGCGATAATGATTTAAATACGTAGAAGAAATAATCAGAAGAATGCGTTGGAAAATTAATTGAATGAACAGAAAGTAACACGAAAGAAAAGCTGCGTTGAGGAAAAATAATGCGAGTAACATCCTGTAATGGAAAAGTAGCGATAATGATTTAAATACGTAGAAGAAATAATCAGAAAAATGCGTTGGAAAATTAATTGAATGAACAGAAAGTAACACGAAAGAAAAGCTGCGTTGAGGAAAAATAATGCGAGTAACATCCTGTAATGGAAAAGTAGCGATAATGATTTAAATACGTAGAAGAAATAATCAGAAGAATGCGTTGGAAAATTAATTGAATGAACAGAAAGTAACACGAAAGAAAAGCTGCGTTGAGGAAAAATAATGCGAGTAACATCCTGTAATGGAAAAGTAGCGATAATGATTTAAATACGTAGAAGAAATAATCAGAAGAATGCGTTGGAAAATTAATTGAATGAACAGAAAGTAACACGAAAGAAAAGCTGCGTTGAGGAAAAATAATGCGAGTAACATCCTGTAATGGAAAAGTAGCGATAATGATTTAAATACGTAGAAGAAATAATCAGAAAAATGCGTTGGAAAATTAATTGAATGAACAGAAAGTAACACGAAAGAAAAGCTGCGTTGAGGAAAAATAATGCGAGTAACATCCTGTAATGGAAAAGTAGCGATAATGATTTAAATACGTAGAAGAAATAATCAGAAGAATGCGTTGGAAAATTAATTGAATGAACAGAAAGTAACACGAAAGAAAAGCTGCGTTGAGGAAAAATAATGCGAGTAACATCCTGTAATGGAAAAGTAGCGATAATGATTTAAATACGTAGAAGAAATAATCAGAAGAATGCGTTGGAAAATTAATTGAATGAACAGAAAGTAACACGAAAGAAAAGCTGCGTTGAGGAAAAATAATGCGAGTAACATCCTGTAATGGAAAAGTAGCGATAATGATTTAAATACGTAGAAGAAATAATCAGAAAAATGCGTTGGAAAATTAATTGAATGAACAGAAAGTAACACGAAAGAAAAGCTGCGTTGAGGAAAAATAATGCGAGTAACATCCTGTAATGGAAAAGTAGCGATAATGATTTAAATACGTAGAAGAAATAATCAGAAAAATGCGTTGGAAAATTAATTGAATGAACAGAAAGTAACACGAAAGAAAAGCTGCGTTGAGGAAAAATAATGCGAGTAACATCCTGTAATGGAAAAGTAGCGATAATGATTTAAATACGTAGAAGAAATAATCAGAAAAATGCGTTGGTAAAGTAATTGAATGAATAGAAAGTAACACGAAAGAAAAACTGCGTTGGGGAAAAATAATGCGAGTAACATGCTGTAATGGAAAAGTAACGACAATAATTTAAATGGGTAGAAGAAATAATCAGAAAAATGCGTTGGTAAAGTAATTGAATGAATAGAAAGTAACACGAAAGAAAAACTGCGTTGGGGAAAAATAATGCGAGTAACATGCTGTAATGGAAAAGTAACGACAATAATTTAAATGGGTAGATGAAATAATCTGAAAAATTCCTTGCTAGATTAATTGAATGAGTACAAAGTAATTAGAAAAGTTGAGAAAGCGTTGATAAGTTGCAGTGAGAATAAGTAATTCGAGTAGCAACCTGTAATGAAAAAGCAACGATAATGGTTACTGTAGGTAGAAGAAATAATCTTAAAAATGTATTTATAAATTTAAGTAGAGAAAAATAATAATCAAGCTAACTTTTTTCTAATACAAACTTTCTTTACGTTCATGAAATAATCAAATAAACGCGTTTTTTAATTAGTTATATGAAAAGAAAGTAACATGAAAAGAAGTGCTGCGTCGAGAAAGAGAAGTGCGAGAACATCCTATATCCGAAAAGTGACGATAATGAAAGTTTAGATAGCTAGAGGAAACAATCGAAATGGCGTTCGCAAATTAATTGAATAAATAGAAGTCAATTAGCATATCGGAATATTAATTGGAAGTTCTAAGTTCCTAATTCCGTCTGAAGTTCATAAATGTTAATAAAGGCAGGAGAAATAATTATATGTATAAATGCTAGCAAATCGTCATATGTGTTGGAAGTATTTACTTACATTTTCAGGCGGATACACTCTTTAAAAACGATACTGTCATTAAAATGAAAAGAAAATTGTACTCAAAAGTAAAATACTAGTACTTATAGGCTTTAGCAGTTTACCGACATTGAAAATAATCATACCCTCTACCAATTTTTTTTAAATTACTAAACACGAAATTCTTCCTTGTACACGTACAGTAATGGAATATTATTTTAATTTTACTATATTCTGTTTATAAATAGACATATTGAAATATATGTTTTTTTTTCTGTATATTCTATACAAACGCTCTATCATTTGAAAAACCTTAATCATTTACTCTCCACTATATGTTGAATAACTGAAATCAAAAATAAAACACAAATTATTTTTCCACTCACCATATCGCAAATTCTTAACTTGTGTCCGTTGCTTATCCTTTTAACTTCAAGATTTGCATTCCATCCATATTTAGAAATTTTGTATTTCAGAGAAATAGCTAACTTGTTTTAGTTTGTTCCCTTACACTAATAATGTACATTATGTTTGCTTAGAACTAAAACTCACAAAATCTATGACAATCGAAAAATCTGTTTAAAGGAACATACATACACGTATACAAAAAATACGAATGCCCTACTTCACTACAGCTCTGTCACATATTCTCAATCATTATTTATTTGGTCTCAGAAAGCCTAAGCTAGAGTGGATCCAGGGACCCCAAAAAACTCCTCTATGAACCTACAAATTTTGTATTTACACATACCACTCTCATATACTTGTAATAAAAATATTAAATATATTGATGAATCCCTCCATTCATAAAGTATTCACTTTATAAATTTTGAATGTACTATGTATGAAACATCTAACCACATAATTTATGTGTAATTGGTGTTGTTTTATTAGCTTCTTGCTCTGAGATCACATTCATTTATGTATATGTATGTACATAGTTATATATACATATTTATAAAGCTTGTTAATAAAATCCCCATAGTCACAAGCCTCTTAACGAGCTACACGTATATTTTTGACTCGGAATCAATAAACACAGTTATATTTATTTCAAGAACGTTCACACAAACAAACGTACCAAATCTTTATAGTTACAATAAACTTACAAAACACGCTCCACTTTCAAATCGTACAAATCATCAATCATCTATATAATATTGGCAATTTCTCTCAAACAATTTTGCAATACAACATCAATATATTCAAAATTGCAATTCAAAATTTTTCAAAACACACAAATATTAATTTCATTGGAAATAACATTCCAATTCATTCACAAAAGTTATGGTTTAATGCATTAAACTTTCGTTTTTCTGGGTGAGGTTGTTTAGAAAAACACATTTTTGTAATTCAAATAAATAACTGGAGCTTTTTGGTATTTTAAAATGCCACCACCACAACCTCACCCGCCAAATGTATACATAAAGAGATGAAAAATTATTTTCAAAATGAAAAAACACTGAAGATGCAAGACACCACTTGGGGACACCACTCACATAAGAAATGCATCAGCTGCTATTGAGGAAATTGATCTGAAATGTCGTTTACTGAATCGCTGCACAGATAAATGGATAAATGGACAACAATAATGGATGATCGAAGTCGCTGGCCATCTTCGATGTGTGAGTATGTAACAGAAACCCTTACCAAATTTACTTAGATCTTTTAATAAAAACTACGTTTCGGAAACAATGAATAAATTTAATATTTGAGGCAGGTGAACCAAATTTTTGCCGTTAAACGCTGCGCTTTTTCACAGACAATTGGAGGAATCTTCTATTTGGGTCAAAAAACTCGCCAGTCGGAGTAAGCGGTACGCTACCGGAAGACGTCTGCTATCGACAGCAAAGAAACGCTGCTGCAGTGGATGGAGCTCAGCTGCTGCTTGAGGTCGCATCTAAGTATGACTCGGCCGTCCAGCCTCCACACAATTGATATAGCTTGACAAACCCTACATGCGTTGGAGACATTAAAATTTCTGCAAATAAAACACACAATTGTCAAATTTAAAATATTGATTGTTTTTATTGGGAGCTGAGCAATCTAATACGTAAGTAATTTTTGAATTCGATTAAAAAATATCCATTCGTTGAAATTAAAAATATATCACACTTCACACTGCTTTTACACGGTGAATTGGAACCAAACCAAAAGAGTGCAAAAATAAGTCGAGCTCCCATATAAAATTGCTTTTTAGAGAGCAAAATTCTAAAAAACCGCGCATATACATAAAAATCAATCACTTCTTTCACTGAATC
Source organism: Neria commutata (assembly GCA_963457695.1). Classification (NCBI taxonomy): domain Eukaryota; kingdom Metazoa; phylum Arthropoda; class Insecta; order Diptera; family Micropezidae; genus Neria; species Neria commutata. Next base: position 5,098,386 of record OY735245.1, read on the forward strand.
GATCGTTGAAAAACTGCGAACACGAACGTGCCCAGCGAATACAAAGAATTATGTATCACAAAATCCATATTAACTTTTTCTTCGACAGCCAAAGCTCGCCGTAGAAAATTCCTCCAAATTTATGTTCCAAATTAATTGAGTCATTCCAATCTTCGAGTGATTCCAATCTTCAAGTTGATGCTCTATTGCAAGGGAACGCTGATTCGGAACCCAGCAGACTTATACCAAAGAGTATGTTAATATAATAGAGTGCGCATCACTCAAATTTTCGGCAAATCGAAGTGAGGGCGATTTTTCATATTTCGGTCGTGGCAAAGGGGGACGCAAAAACTACTCAACCGCTCAGAGAATTTCGTTGACACTCGTTGATTTGGCATTTCGTGTGTGCTCGTCTGCTACTGAGCGCACAAAAGAGCAAATATGAAAAAAGCACGAAAAAAGCAAAAATACATACATATTTCATTTTTGAAAAATTTTTTTCATTTCCTTCTGAGCAACTGATTTAAATTTTCCAATGCAAAAGATTTTTGACAATTATATAAAACAAAAAAGAAAAAAAACCGCTTGCTTTGATTTTTCAATTTCAATTTCACAATGCACATAAATAAATGAAAAATATTCAAAGAAAAGCAAATAGCAAACAAGAAGAAAATTTTCGAATTTGACTACTGAATTGCTTATAGGGATTTCATAGCTGCATTTTTTACAATAACACACACATATGTACATACATACGAGCTGAATATTTTGTTGCAATAATCAGGCAACGAAATAAAAAAATTAACAACAAATCGCGCATATTTAACGCACAGGCAGCAACACACAAGAGCACATCTGCATACACATATATGTATGTACATGCGTAGTCGTACTAGTGAAATGGTAGAATGGGGCGTATTCGGAATGCGTATGGAATAATGCCGCGCAATTTTCAAACCGCCGGCGTCCTTAAATCTTCTGGCATTTTTAGTTATTTGCTTAACTGGGGGCGGGAATATCGACGAGCGCTGCTCTGATTCTTCGTATATTTTGTTGGCTGAGCTGCCGACACGCAGAAGAGCACATGCACACGACTATCCAAAAAAGCAAAAATGCTCGTTCGGCTCATTTGAGTACGAAAACCGAACGAACCAAGCCATTGAGTCGTGCGATCAGGGGTGCAAACTCAGTCAAAGCCAATTCTCTCAAATGCTTAAAAAATTCTCCCATGGGAATTGGCACTTCAGTCACATTTTCATTCAAAAGAATGGTAGTAAATAAGATAAAACAATAAATAAAACAGTATGGCTGAGTTCCTAAGCGTTGTAATACAAAAGCATCAGCATTTTGTTAAGAATATGTAAAAGAAAAGTTCAAATTCCCATGAAATCGGAGAATTTTCCCCAGTAGGCTGCCCTGATTGTAGTTATTTTGAGTTTGGAATTTCATGCTGCAGAGCGGTTCTCTGAGAGGATGAGTGACGGAGAGTAAAAAGCTCAAAATTTGAGTGAACGGCGGGTCAGGATCTAGACCCGCAGTACAAAAGTTTTGCAGTCAAAATTTTATATGAGATGCGCACTCTATTATATTAACATACTCTTTGCTTATACTCTTACCATAAACAAGCAGTTCGGTCGACCGGTCGACCTTACTTTAGTAATTCTATGTTAAAAACAAATTTTCCAACGAGCAGAACATTACAAGGCAATTCCTCATTCGAGAATTGGTGCTCCTTCGTGTGACGACGAAGCTGGCTGGGAAAGCAAGCCGTCGCAACCACTCTGCGCACCGTAGAGGTTGCACTGGGAATCTAAACATCTTCCCAGACCGATTCCCACAGTAGGAACACATCCTGGTGTTCAAATATTGCCGATTGTCCATTTCCTTGTCTTCTTTTTGTTAGCTCCAGTATTTTCCAATTTCTTCTTCTTTTCGTCTTCTTTTTCGTCGCGCGCCAAATATCCTGTCAATATTTTCATGTTGCGCTGTTAATATTTCCATATGCAAAATTTTGTTAACATGTTCGGTGCGCATATAATTCTGCTAATATGTTGCGCTGTTAATATTTCCATATGCAAAATTTTGTTAACATGTTCGGTGCGCATATAATTCTGCTAATATGTTGCGCTGTTAATATTTCCATATGCAAAATTTTGTTAACATGTTCGGTGCGCATATAATTCTGCTAATATGTTGCGCTGTAAAAATTTCTCTGTTAATATGCCACGTAGCAAAATGCAAATTTTGACAACTGTCAACTGTTCTAGCCATTTGCGCCATTTCGCCATTTGCTTCGCGCTGCAAAATTAATTTTGCTTTAATAAGTTTAATAAGTTTAATAAGTTTATTTATCTGCAATAATGGAATCATCCACACTCAACGTTGTCTTAGAAGAGATAGACCAATGTATCAGCAAGTTTTGAAAATATGTAATTTAATCTGCTGCGATTCAATTTAGATGCCAAAGAAGTGCACATTTTTTTCTGTTATAAAACTTACCTTTCCCTTGAGTATAACAAGCCTGGCACTAGTACTCGTATATATATATGACCAAATTCCAACATCATACTATTTGGCAGTTCCTACATATGTACATATGTATATCGCTACCTTAATGTAGAAAGACACAAGCTAAAAAATGTTTACAAAATAACGTCTAAAATACACACCACTTGAAAATGCAATATGGTATGACTTAAAATAACTGATTCACAAGCAATTTTAAGAAAATTGTATATCGATAGTGTTTCAGTTTTTCAATGGTTTTTTTCTCCTCTTGTAAAATGACGAAAATGTTAGTTCAAGCTTTTTGCTATAATTTAAGGTATCGATATACATATTTCACTTACATATGTATGTATATCCTTATTTTGGATGAACAATTGTGCGATTCCATTGCCAAGTCACAATCAGGAAATACCGTTTCTTGTAAATTTGATAATTTCTATTATTACATTCCAATAATTGATGTTAGAGTTAGTGAAAATCCAAAATTTTATCATCAGTCGAAAATCAAATTCACCATTCGAAGATATCTTTTGTTTTTTTTTATAATTTGTAATTTATTTCAATTAGCTTTGAAACAATACAAACGAAATCGTGAAAATAAAATCCAGACAATCCCAATACATTTGTATGCTTCTTTTGTTGTATTTCACATTCAAAATAAGAGTTTGCATTAAAATAGACAATTACATAAAAATTATTTATAAAAAAACGCTGAATATAAAAGTCACTTAATTCTAATGTATTACTTTTGTTGACTGCGTTTCGAGCTCGCACTGGCGCCAACCTCCACCCCCCAGCGACAAGCCCCGCTCGCTCACCTGCTTGCACAATCGATACAATTCAATCAAGCGCTTCTATTGTATTTATATACAAAAATATCTCGAACACTAAAATACAGCGTGTGTATGTGTACGTATACAGAACATTCAGCCGCAGGGAGTATGCATTTCACAAATATATATGTAAGCATAATGCGTGCGTGTGGGTGTATTTGTGTGTGCGAGCAAAACAATGAGAATATTAATTAGTTGAATGCCATTCGCAATTTGTAGTTTGCTTTCATAATCTTTCTTCTGCTCCATCCATTCTATCCCATCATCATATTTTACATTATAGTTTTTACTTCTTTGCAATTCAATTAATAATAAAAATTCAATAAAGTGAAAGAAAAATTAACGAAATTGAGTATCGAATCGAAAGGGTTAAGAAACTGACTATTCTAACTAAATACCAAAAAAATTCGACCTGACGCATGCATTTTGTCATGTACGAATGTCCTGGATATGTGACAAGATAGGTCCCGACATTCCTGCGTGTATATGCGTATGTTTACACAAGCGTAGGTGTGCTTGTACTAACCCGTACTGAACTAGTTCAAATGCTATCGTATTTCATTTCCTGGTTGCACACACGCGCCAAATTACAACCGATCTGATTGGGTTTTAAGGGTAAGGGTAGGGAGGGTAGGGTACAGGGTAGAGAGCGAAAAGCGTTGTTTCATGGCATAACGCGGCGACGCGGCGTATGCACACACACTAACATAAATGCCTAAAAGCAGCATACCCAGCATTCATAAGAGTTTTACAGATTGTGAAATATGTATTCTAGACCTATATCACCGCTTAATTGCCTTATACTTTCTACTTATACATTTTTCTTTTTATTTTTTCTTTACTTTCTTGTCTCTTTGCCTTTGTTGTATCTTTGTTGTTGCAGTAATTCTTAAGAAAAATTGATTGAATATGATCGTGTGCTAAATTTTAGTGTTCTCTTTTTCTTTAATGTGATTTAGTTTGCTTCTTTGTCTTTTTTCGTTTCATTTTGTTTTGTATTCATTTATTATTATTAACTTCTTCTTATTCGTTTTATTTTCATTATGATTTGTTAGATTTTTTTTAATTCGTACATATTTAATTATTATGAAACCAATGGAATTCTATGCAAAATATTTCATATTTTCTTCTTTTATTATTTTAATTATTATTTTTATGCTTTGTACATAAAAGTATCAATTAAATGCATAACATCAAAAACAGTTTAGGTTGTACGGCTTAAATGCTTACAATTGAAAGTGAAAGTGACTGACTACACTCAAAGGAAACTAATAGTAACTTCCAAATGTACTTACAAGCCTGTTTTGTTCCGTTTTATTTTTTTGTTTATCTTTTCTATGTTCTGTTCTGTTCCGTTTCGTTCTGTTTTGTTTAAAAAAATACATGAAAGCGTTCTAGGCGCAAACAATGAAACTGAGTTTTTTTTATAAGGAAAAGCTGAAAGTTACACTAGTCAACAAAGTAGCATTTTTCGCGACTCACATAACATGTGTATTTTGTACATGATTTGAGTACACTCATCAACATCGTCTAATAAGATTTTATCATTGCGTCAAGTTTATGCAAAATATTCAAATGAAAGATGAATGGAGGGGGAAACTAATTAATAATAATCCGTTTTATATGATAATGGAAAAATTTCAATAAATAACAAAAGTATGAATTCGCAAATAATTTTATCAAAAATCAGTAAACAAATGTTGAATATTTGAATTGAATTTTTTGTACAAATCGAACGCGATCCCGAACAAATGTTAGTATCTAGCGTTGATGAGCGCTCACAAATTCTGCCAGTCGCAATTTTGCTGTTGCTTATTGTTATTGTTTTTATGTATTGTATTTTATTTTAGTAGTTGTGGTCAATATGCGTGCGAGCGTCTAAGTATATACAAACTCTTTGTGTCTTTCAAACTTCACAACATCTGATTTGTATTTCTATTGGTGTATTTCGAAACATAACTATAATATAATAAAAAAACCATATGCATATCTGTATGTATGTATGTATATGCTTATATGTGCCATTGCAAAGGTAGGTACAAAATAACATAGTAATAAGGTAATAAGCATACATATGCACTTAACAAAATGTATCAGCATTTCATCCCCGTTCTCCACCTAATCATGTTACAGTAACTATATCATGTCGATGCAAGCTTTTAGCTTATAGTCGCATTATATATGCAGATGCAGTAGTCATAATCTAGTCGTACACAATATAAATAATCTTCAAGTCAGTGTCAGTGCTGTCTTCCTTAAATATTCCTGCCTTACAGTTACCTAGACAGGTGTGTGCCTATGTCCTTTAGTGATACACAGCTAAGGCTCTATTGCAAACCATTTCCTTTTCGCTTAAATTTAAAAATATAGTATTCTCATTGTATTTACAAATAAATTATTTTACAAATAAGTCTTAATTGAAGGAGATTTGTTTGTATACATTGTCCAGAGAAACGCGATCCGCAGTCGCAGTGCTTTGGGGCGTGCCAAGTAGCGTTAGCGTAGCTTCAATTCGCTCTTTATTGTTCGGCCCCGCGGAGCAGAGGCACATCGCATTACGAATAAGTACTGTTAGGCAAGTAACTAAATTCACAATTCACAGTCTAGTTGCGGATGTGCCCCTCCCCATCCGCCCTTATCGCAGCACTGAAATAGCAGGAAACGCACCTCAAATTAAAGGTTCCTCGTCATTGTGTAAATGCATTATTTAGTGTATATAAATATAAATATTCGTGTATGTACTATATACAATATTGGTATTCCAGTGATATCAAGTATTTTGAGGTTATTTTACTAACAATACATGCAGAATGCAATTCGAGTGTAGGCATAATCAAAATTTCTTTATGCTTGTTCTTTGTGCAGTTCAAAACCCTATCTCTTATATCTGTTCTTATGCATATACTGAGAAGAATGAGCTAAACAATAATCGTAATAATATATATAATGTTGTCCACTTGCGGCGCACTAGGGCCGAAGTTATCATCTGTGATTTAGCACTAGGACTCCGGCGTCGTTGTTGACCTGCAATTGACCCAGGAGTGCTGTCAGTATTGCCACGGCCAGCGTTGTCAACGCTCCGAGTATGTGTATTTGTGTGGAAGCGGAGCCAGTCTCACCACACTTGCCTGTGCGAATCAACGGGGTCGGAATGTTAGCGATTGATACAAATAAATCGGAAAGTTTGAGGATTCAATACTGACCGAACACTGAAAGGTTGGCCACCAAGTGATGTTCCGGTGGCTTCTCTGTGCCACGGTAGCACGCATCCCCAACCACCAACTTGGCCGATGTGCCCTCCGTCAGGCGGTAGCTTATGCAGACGCCGTGCTTCGTCCCTTTGTGTCGCGCAATGATGTAAACAGTGCCATTCTCCGTCCACGAGCCATGGCAGGAGTACTCTGTGAAGCAAAAATTACCAATACCGCTCCGCGACTGCCCTTGAAATCAATTTCCCCGTAATTGCTTACCTTCATCTCCGTCGTCGTTGCACAGCGGCCGCACGTCGATCACGTTCGGCTCGGTGCAACCCACCCACAGCTGCCGTTGGGCTTTGTAGTTCGTGACGCAGCCGGGGGCGTCGCGTCTATTGCGTTGCCGCGTCGCTAGTTCCGTCGACACCAGCTCCGTGCTTAATTCATTGGATATCGTCGTTGTTGCCATTGTTTTTACTGTAGTGTTGAACAGTATTTTATTCGCTACATCATTTGATTGGACAGGCGCCAATGTGCTTGATGCCGCCCGACGACTCCTAACCGGAAGACCTCTGGTATTGGTGGGCCAGGACCCTTTATCAGTTTTGTCTGAATTGCGAAAACTCAAAGTAGTGTGCCTATGCAGAAATATACGCAAGTAAGGAATATGAAATGACTATGCACGCGCAGTGGACGCACCTCTTATGCCCGAAAATGTTGCCATTGCCGCCGCCACTTCCCGCTGCGGCTTCACTTTGCGCATGATGGTGTCCATGGCCACCGTGCCCTTTGTTATTATGATTTCTTTTGTGGCGAGTTGTCAAATAGGGTGGTCCGATCGCTCCGCGTAGCGTGTACAATCCCTCCATGGGACAGATTTGTGGATCTGGGTTGGTTGCTGTGCAGAATATTCCAAATTGATGGAAACATGTGTGAGTTTCAAATAAAGCCATCTTCACTCACGGCTTTACAAAACTTACCCAGCAACGTAATGTAAGGCATTATGTTAATGTCGAAGTGATCTGGCGCACAGGCATCCTCCAATCTGGAGGCCTGTTTGCCCGTTTGGATTTCGATTACATGTGTGTCCCGTCGATAGAATATCATGCACATAAAGCCGGATTGACTGTCGTAAAACAAAACAAGGAAATTGCTCAAAATGGATTCCGATTTGGCTTTCAAGCTCAGATGTGCTTACCAGCCCGTCGTGTAATGTACTACGGCCATCATTTCCGTGGAAGTTTGCTTATTGATTTGCTCACAAAGCGCACGAGTCTCCATGTAACCATTTGGTTTGATAATATGCACGGATCCATCACTAAAATAGTTCATTTAAAGTGAATCCACTTTCAGAAAGCCAAGACTAGGTCCATTTGGGACAGTGTTAGTTTCTGGCTTTTCTTTATTATGCTTACTTCGAGTGATAATTGTAGACGGCATTTCCCATGAGAGCGTGCCAATGTCGAGGTCCTTTGAACCAAACCGGAAAGTCACAGCGTTCAGTTACTGGCGGCTTGCGCAGAGACATAATACGAGAGCCAACCTGTCAGAAAAGGCAAAGAGTCAGCATGTGGCGTGATCGCGTGAGATGGGTTTCTTATTGAATCAACTTACCTCGGCACTGTCCAGGCCATTACAAGTCGCATCACCAGACTGCGCCAACTTATATTCGGCATCCTTCGAGCTAATTATACTAGGACCACCTGTAAATAGAACATACAACCATGCCTTGAGCTCAAGACCCCCATCAAAATAATAAAATAGTGCACGAAAATCCTACCCATCAATGAGTTGATTTTCTCGTAGACAAAACAACGGTAGCGCTCCTCGTTGGAAATGGCGTGGTGATGTGACACCAGTCCTACAAGATACCGAGAGTTGCCATCTTTCCATGTTGCCAGGCATGTGAGTTCTTCCACTGTAATGTAAAGTACACATTAGCATCAGCGGACAAAACACCACAAAATTCAAAAGGTACTTACCAGTGCTCTCCGTACCTTGCACATCGGGACAGGCTTGAAAGCTCAGCAGCAATCGACTGTCCTCAGTGCAGCTCTCAATGTTCGAAACCGGGCTTTTGCACTCGCCATGTCCACGATTGTAGGTGAACACGAAAGGTCCTACGAAGCAAGAGATGTTTAAATATTAGTCGGTTAGTGTTGAGTGGCAGCAAGCAGAGCTGGGAAAATTCAATTGCGTTCATTCAATTGCTTAGTAATGGAATTAAAATGAGAACTGTAAAAGTAATTAGCAATCAACATTTGCGATTTTTCGATAATGAACAAAGTACTGGTTCGATTACATTTGAGGGAATGAATTTGGAATTTACAAGTTTACAATTCCTTAAGACATGGGAATTCAAAAGATAGGAACTTTTTTCGGTTGTAATACAATACATAGTATATTACTTTGGTGCAATAGTTGTTGGCATTGAATTACAATTTGGTTAGGTTGATTTCTTGAGTTCCATTAACATGAGTAACTCTTCAAAGAAATTGAACACAGTTTGAAAGCTTTATAGTATTTCTTGGAATTTTTACTCGAAATATTTTTTTTCTTTTTGTTATCTTCTCATTTTACACAGAACTCCTTACTAAATTAAACCCTTTATATAGATAAAGAACAATAGGGTAATGTATTGTATGATTGCAATTGAGTTAAAAAGGTATCAAATACTTTCGTGTAATTAAAGGTAATCAATTATTTAAGTCGAAGTAAATTCCAATTCGTTGTCCGTAGAAATGATTCCTGCAAAGTAATTGATCACTCCTGTAAAAAGAATTCCTATCTTTTTGTCTATTTTAAGGAACTGAAATTGTTTTAAGTATGAAATGCAATTTGGTATCGAACAATTTTTTCTGCCTCGTTACAAAGAAATTAAAAATGTGAAATCCCGATTACAATTCCTTATAATGGATTACAGACTTTTTAACCACATTTCTTTTTCTTGAAAAGAAGTAATTAACAATCAGAATTTCTTGGAATTTAAATTAAGATAGTTTTCCCTTCGCAATGTAATTATGACAACCCAGCTCTGGGCGGAAGAAAAGCCTTAAGTATTTTTGTTATTACCTTTCAGAGGACACTTGACCGGCTCTGCACTCTCGCGGAACAGCGAGTAGAGTAAAGCGTCGCCGGGTATTTGATCGCAGAGATTCTGTAATGTTTCACGGCCCTTGCAGAAGTCTGGGGGACATGATTTTTTCAAAATAAAAATTAAATTAATGCACATCGTTCGGTGATATTCAAATCGAAATAACACATCGACTAAATGACTACAAAGACATAGAAATCAACGAAAGTTCTACACTCAAAGAAATTGTAACAGTCATACTTGTTGTTTCAATAAGGTACGGTTAGGATTAGTTAATGAAAGGAAATTAAGAATATGCAAACATGATTTCGTATTTAAAAAAATTATGTTTTCCATACTTGGAAAAGAAAACAACAATTTCTGTTCGCTTTTTATGAGTTTAAATTAAGAAAACTGAAATGGAAAGAAATTAAATGAAATGAATACGCAAATATTTCAGTAGAAGCAAAACAAGTTTTTTTCGCAGCAGAAGGAAATGCACTTTCCAACTCTCCACTGAAGGGTGGCAACTTTCAATTTCGCATACATTCTGAAGGAAACAAAGACTTGTTTTTAAAGTTTTATGGCATACTGACATTTGAAATAAAATTTTCAATCTAATTTTAAAGGTACAAACTTAAAGAAAATTGTTACTTTTTGTACATCAGCCAGTTTGTATTGTCTAGAAATGCTTTAATTGGTAAATATTTGCAGCATCAGCAAACATATGCACATACACATCGAAAAGGATCAAGTCCTTTACAGATTCTATTAAGAGGCAGATCATATTTTACCGCAGCTGATATTGCAAATATTTGCCGTTTTCATTGAGTGTATTTTTAAGTGAATGCATACACCACCAAACGGAAACTTCTAACAGAATGGCAGGTAAATAAATAGAAAATAAATGTAAATAGAATTTATGATTAAATAGTTGGCATAAAATATTTGTAACTTATGTAATTTTTGCTTGTTTTGGTATAGGGTCCTCTCTTTCCACAAAATAACGTCTATATACTTTTGTAAAACAATCAAACTAAAGGCACACACATTTTTGTCTTGAGTGTTGAAAGAAAGATTTAGAAAGAAACTACGTTCAAGCCTTCACATAGACATTCGTACACTTGTAACTGCTAAAATGTTCATGGGACTCACTACGATAATATACAAAAAAACAAAACAAGCACAATTTACAAAATACAAACAAACACGCATAAAGGCGAAAATGCTTAAACAACTGTAAAATATAGTTCGAGTAGAAAGCAGGATGCGCGGAAGGAAGGTTTCGGGTCAAATGAGTATGCAAGAATGGAAGCAAAGCAGCTACTATTTAGCATGAAAACGTAATCGTAGGAAGGATACATGAGTCGGGTGAAATGCTGAGTGAGGCTACACAAAAGACAAAGACGAATGAAGAATAAGAGCACAGTATAACCACAACACTTAGAAATAGAAATGGGCAATTTCCAGAAGGAAAACATAAAAAGAGGATTAAAAAACATTAAACAGAAATTGTTGACTTTATTGTTAAGAAGGTACGAATACGATATAAATAGATAGACAGACAGATAGATAGATAGTTGGATAAAGAGATAAACACTAATTTAGGAGCAGTTATTAATTAATTAAGTAATGAGCGTATATGACAAACAATTATACTAGCGGTCACCGGGCAGCCCATCCCAACATTTCTTGTTAATTTGTTGTGTTGCTGACAGAATTTGCTGTCGTTGCTGAAAATCCGTTTTCATTTCAATTTATTCATATTACTTTTTATATTTTTTTTCTTATTCAATTATACTTTCGTTTCGAAAATCAAATTTATAATAAATACAATAATACAAACGAGAACAAGAACGAGAACGTAATAAAGTGTGTTTACAAAACAAAACGGAACCATCGATCGATTATGATATGAATTTTTGTACAAAAACAAGTTTACTATTGTATATAAAAAATCGTCATAATAATTGAGATCAATTGGGGAGAGGAGTTAAAAAGTAAGTTTACAAATATTTACAGCGTGTATGTGTTTTTTTTTTCAATATTCTTTGCAATATTGCATAAGAGACAAGTAACAAAATGTAACGAATAAAACGAAAAATTGATGATTTCAAATTTATGATACACGAAGAAACATAACAAAATCATAAAAGTACGAAACTCAACACGCAAATTGTTTTGTTGACACCGAAAAGCAAGCATACCTCACCTAAATTACCCAGTCTAAGGGGACCAGAAGGGCAAGGAGCTAGGGGACGGAGGCATATGTATGTACGAGAATGCGGATTCAATGCATTTCTCACTTCTTTCATTTGAAACATCTTAAAAACAAAGTGACATATACATATATATGTATACTATATACAGGCCACTTGCATTTGATGCTCAACTTGAACCTGGAACATTTATCTCGTTTTTTATATGTCAATTCTAATGATTAGATGAATATACAGTAAATATTTTAGAGCGATCTCCCGTTATCTATGTTTATGCCGACCTTTAACAAGCCTCTTAATAGTTAAAATTTTGATGAATCTGAAATGTAAATTAAACTATATTTTAAACTTTTTATTGTTATAAAAAATTAATTTTTCGAAGGTAGGCGATGTAACATTTGTGTTCCTGGGTTAATGTATACATAATATTAATATTACATACTTTCAAGTTTTATATTATTTATAGCATTTAAAAATTGCATATATTGCTAGTCAGTGCACCTATTGTGATATGTCCAAAACTACAACCTGTGCGAAATTATATATAGAACAATGTGACTAAAACCCTGCTCATGTGCTGCATACTAGGCATGTTCAAATACTCGTAAACAACCGCGAAAGCAGAATTCTTAGTATTCGAACATGCCTACTTTATACTAAGTAGCTTGAATTTAAAATTGTTGACCAGTTGTTGTGTGAGTGTGCGAGTTGAACGAAAATGGAACCTGAATAAGAAGCAAATTTAACCCGTCTCAATTTGTTCGTACCACTTGCGAAATTCTTGTAATTAATCAAGTACATATGCAACAGGCCGTAACCTCGGTCCTTATTTTGCGGAGTTAGAAATAAAAAGATCTTCAGCGACTTAATTACTTTATGTTTCAATTTGTGATAAATTTTTATTTCATTTTCGAACATTTGGGTACCTTCTTTACTAAGTTACTGATGCACAAGTATGCGCAAATACTACTCCTTCTATCTTACCAATAGAACTATTTAAAGGAATTAAGAAATCAAGTTCCGACTTGTCCTAAAAAAATTTGGGGAGTGTGCGGCTTGATCGGAATTATTGGAAGACCCCATCTAAATGAGCTTAAACTTCCAATATTACACCAAACACACCAATATCATACCACATTTCACTTTCGATTACATGGTATAAAAATCGAAAACAATTTAAATTAAATTCATGCTCAAATTTATTTCGATCGTTCGCACTAGGGATATTGTTTCCTTTTGTTTCCCCTCTTTGATTTTATCATTTGATTTTACAATGGGAAAAAACAATAATAATCATTTAATACCATTGTAAATGCGGTCCAACGCTCTTTGATATTTGCATTAAGGAAACATATAGGTAGCTCGAAATAATTGTCAATTGAGTGCAGCAAATTTTTCCAATAATTTGGGAAATATGTATAATAAATTTGCTCATAATTTAGACCACACCGCACACAACCTCAATTCGTTTAATCAGTTTTATTGGTAAGGCTTTGATAGTCTTTATAATATAATTATACTTAATATAAACTGAATTTTCATGATTAAAGGCCGATTTCACAGTGCCCATTCAATTGAAATCCTATAAAAAAATCGGCATCTAATGAAATTTTCACTCCCAAAGATATGCAAGCAAACTCGCCAGATCATTCCAAATATTGAATTGGATTGGATTTATTGAAATTATTTAGTTTGTTAAAGCAGAGTTCTGAACATGCGCTTTCTTCCAAATTTATCACTCAAATATTTCAATTCCTTTTGTAATTGAATGGTGAATTTAGTAATAATTTACATTTATTTAGAGATGCACAGTATCAAATACGTTTTATTCAAACGCTCAATATTATGCAATTTTCCAATTAAGCACCAATCAGTCACCGCGTATCGTATTTAAACGTATCGTAAATGTCTGAGAGAGACTTATTTCTATGAGAATTTCTGCGTTATGATCCGAAAAAATACGACATGAACGAAGGCATGTAGAGAGCTCGGGTAAAACAGGTTTTGTCTGCGATACGATTAAATACGATACGCGGTGACTGATTGGCGCTTTAGGCATATTGTAGCAGCAATTTACATATACCCCATTTCCATTGGCACCAAATCCAAAACTCATAGGTTTCGCCATACAATTCTAAAGATTTCAGGCAATTCCAACTTTCTGAGATCTGAATGCATCTCTTAGTACTAATATTTACAATTTGGCAACAACCAAATTTTTTAATTGATTGAATTTTTCGCTTCTTGCGTATTTATTGTTTGTATTTGTACATTTTTGGGAGCATCTATCAACGAAATCTCATTCCAGAACAATACACTTCAGCAAGACTCCGAAATCTTAGATTTCGTGCCAGTGGAAATGGGCTACTCGCGTTTAGTTAAATAAGCATTGTGAAATTGAGCCTAAAAGTGAAACACTACGCAAAATCATTATAACTACTTTGCGATTCCATAATATAGCTTTGTTTTTGTGCTGATATTCAAGTGTAGGTATTTAAAGCAATTGGTTTGCGGATGAAATTTAAATGTTATTTCTAAATCTAGACCTGACAAATCAAAATTCGACAATCTTAACGGAACTTCGTACAATTCCTTATATGTAAATATTAATACTATCAGAATGCAAAAAAAACCATTTTAAGATACACAGAAAACGGGCCAGCACAATTGTGCACATGTATTACCGGTATTAATGTCAAACTATTCATATGATTTGAAATACTTTTCTAGTCTTAGTCGCACAATTGCATGATTGGTCTGAATAGTATAGGCAATAAATATAACAATTTCTCTACATTTTGCTACGAATTCCATGTTTCCGGTAACGCTGGAAACACACTCTTGCATTCATATTTTACTTAGAATTGCCAGTTACTCAATTATTCATAACATTTTAAATGTCTGCGCAGAATATTGTGTAAAACATGTCATAATAATGTCTTGAGTTGGTTGTGGGAAGGGCATTTTGCTTGCAGATATTGCGTCCTCTGGGCTGGGTTGGTGGGTGGGGACAGATATTGCTGGCACATCTATGACAATGCATGTTTACTCTTGCATTAAAAATTGCTGCATTCCAGCATTTCTCTTCAAAGTGGGTGGCATTCTAATGATGTATTTACAAAGTTACTTATCAAATGATATAGAATGTACATACATGAATGAAAGCATAAAACTTGAATTGGAAAAAACAAAAATTGTTCATAAGTTGCATGCATGTAACACCCTGCACCCAATGCAAATCATAAATTATCGTGTCGTGCAACTTTGTTTGTTCCGAGCATATTGTCAAAGCTTTGTACACCAATATCACATTTCCCAAAAACGTAATATGAACGCAAAGGCCACTCGACTGTAAATTCATAAAGCACTGAGCATTTCCGCTTTCGCCGAACTGCAACAGGAACTGCCCGCCGGCCCGCCGGCATGCCTGCCTTTTGTCGGTATTTGTCGCTGCCTTGGCTATTTTGGGTGTAGGACATTAAATGCACGTACATGGGGGAATAGACTGGGTAAGACAGCACACACAAGGACACACACATATAAGAATAAATGAAATGAGATAAACATAAATGAAATTATTGGAAAAGCAACTTTCAATTTTTAATTAAAAACGGTTTTAGGCGTGCAAATGAAATTCAAATCAAAAGATACTGCTGCTTTGATAGAAGAAGGTACACAATTTACATATGTTAAGTAATATTCGGTGTATTAATGAATTCATATGACATATACATATGCAAGTATTTTGTATGCATGTGTTTTGTTTGCATGTTGGTAAGTGTTCACTTTCGATGGCGTCAGTTCGTCGATGAATGGAGTGGGTGGCATATTTACAAATGAATGACGTCGTCTCTTGTGAATTTTTTGTTTGTTTTAAACTTTTTTACTTTTGCAGTTACAGTTGAATGTCGATATTGGTAAATTTGAAGTTCACTTGTGCGAGTGAGCCACATTCCAATTAATAGAATGTAAACAATATGTATTGTAATATATATAATATATATTTGATTGTTCTCTGTGAGATTTGAAACGACACAACTGCAAATTGGAGCAACTGCCTAACTGCCTTTTTGATAGAACGCGCCGAAAAGCAGATTCATACGAGTATATTTGAATTCATAAAGCACACATACATATGTAATAAGAAGTATCTTAAAGTTGTTGTAATAAGAAAAAATACATATCATATATAAATATTTAATTAGAGATTGCAAATGTAAATATAAAATGTTAACAAACAAGTTTTTATTTACAAAATTCAATTATTTACAGTTAGAGAAAATAAAAATTATGTAACTGAAAAAAAAAAGTCATCAAAATTGTTTGTAATTTGATTTTGATATTGTTTCGTTTCTTCTGCGAATGGATCTTTGAGTTAAGTTGGATTGATAGATTGATTGATTGTTTAATTGTTTGCTTTGATTTGCTGTCAAATATCTTACAAAAGTTGGGACGGGTTAATCTGCTATTCCGCTAATACGTTTGAAATTGCAACTAGTAACGACCGATTGCCACTAACAGTAAATATCTTAAGTTAGTTAATGGATAATTGAGAGAGGACCCTTGCCATGACAAACGAAAAATCCATCATTTCGATGTATGCAGAGTAATTCTGTTTAGGCTATTTACAGTTTCTTTTTGTTGTTATTTTTCTTCTTTTTTTTTGCTTATCTTGGTGAAAATCAAAAGAAATATTACTTAAAATTATAATGGTAACGAGTTAATGAAAAAAGAAACGAAATTTTAAGCTTAAAAATACAGAATAATCAAAACTAAACAAAAAATACTATAAATAAATTAAACGACAAACGAGTAAATTAACTAAACAAAAAACTTAACAAAAATTGATGAATTAGAGTTCGGGTTTGGTTTTTAGGTATTTATAAAAACGTGTTTGGAGCATTTAGAAATGGCTGCTGTATTAATTTCATTTCAAAATGTATGTAGCTATGTATGTTTTTATACTGTAGTTGAAGTAAGTACAAAAGAAATATGTTAAATATAGAGTTACTGATGCGCTAAACATATTCGAATGAACGAAATAAAAATGGTTTGAGTTGTAAATACGTGAAAGTAGAATTATAACAATAAGTAGAAGATATTAAGTAAGTAAGTAAGTAAGAAGTAGAAGAAATTAATGCTTACAATCATTCATATCGTCATTGGATCTCATTATGTACTGATCCGATGAAGATAGTCTTGAATGCCCGTTCGAATTGGGATGAGCTCCCCCCCTATGATCACTTTGTTTTAAAACGCTACGCATCGCCATTGCAGATGGATTCGATTGATGCATATACATACTATCACCTTCGCACTCACTTTCTTTATACTGGAGAACATTTTTATGCTTTTCATAGATAACCAGGCATCGATGACATCCTTTCCTAAAAATTTTCATCAAATGCATTTCATTGTTTATTGTTTATTGTTCAAGGTTCATATTCATGTGTAATAAATCATCAATAAATATTTGGTAATTCCAACAATATATGTAGGTACCATATTGTGTGTGAGTAAGTACTTGAGGTATGTACTTGTATGTAAGTAGTTTTCATAGTAGAACTCAAGTATTGTACTTCGACTGGCAACTGCTAATAATTGAAATTTAAAAAAACTAAAGTTTTGTAATATGGAATACATACTTATGGCTTTCAAATGGGGCACAAATTAGTATTGAATCGAAAAAGGAATATTTGTAATTTTTAATTTTTAAAACTAACCAAACTAAGAAGATACAAAAGTGTAGGCCACAAAGTAAAACACAAAGTCCTTTAAGCGTCTCAATGTAGAGTCCTAATACGTTTCATAGTAACTGAATTGGGAGATTGAACTTAAATGTTTGTTTCATACTTTAAAATTTAATAAACTCAGGTATTTTTATAAAAGTAGTGAATAAATGTATCATGTAATGCAAATGTATTAACGAGAAATTAAAAAATTAACAAATGAATCATATAATAAAGAAAATGAAGTTGAATCGAAATAAATTTGAAATGTACAGTCTTTAGCATTGAATAATCTGTAGCATATTTTCTGGTTTACGACAAAAACTGACACTTACTTAGTTGATATTATTTGGAAAGTGTAAAACTGTACAAAATACACAAGACTTAAAAGCTTGAATTTGAACTAAGAAGACACGTTTCAACTACAAATCATAACTCGGAAAGGTAACATCAGCAATTCGCAAAGAAAACGTTTGTAAATTCATAAAAGAAAGCACTTTCAAAACAATTTTAGCAAAGTATTAAAAGTAACGATATTTTATCTTAAAAAACACATTCATTTTGTCTTGTAAAATTGCATAAAATAGCCAAAAAGATAAAACGCATTCATTACTAACGCTAATGAATCGTTAATTGAAAATATACGGATAGGCACACAAAGCACACGGCGCAAAATTTTTTCATTTTCTATGCACTTGACATCACGTGAATATTCTTTTTTATTCAACTTGTGTGACATCACTGCCAGCATTTCAATTATTTAAAAACAACCGCTTTCAGCTTACCACGACGCATCTAAGCTGCTTTTAAGTTTCTGTATTATATTGTATTGTGAATTGAGGGGGAACAAATTAACGAGTTTTTGGTACGCAAACCGCAATCAATACTCGTTTACATTTTAGCAGAAACCACTTAAATCTAGTCAGTCTCTAGTTTCGAACACTATAATTTTTGGTAACGTAAGTGTGAAGCTTACGACTACACGCCGTATCCGAGTAATTACTATTTGGCTTTAGGATTAAGTAGTTAAAGGTAGAATTTAATAGGCAAAAGGTGGACTTACTCATCAACGATCAAATATTTGTTACCATCCGAAGCCGCACATTTGCCCCGATAACTGAACTGCGATCCTTTTATGTGTATGGATTGTTGATAGCCCGATAGGAACCACGAACCTTCCCAACGAGCTGGAAACGTGCAGTTAGACGGCACTGAAAAAGACATTCAACGTTTAAATGTGACGACAGGGCGTTCATGATTGCATTAAATGATTCACAATAGGGGTCACAATTTCACAGCAAGATTTGTGGCATCTTCATTTCGAAGACAATTACCCAAATTGACACAAAATTCATTCGTTTACTTCTCATTCACACCGAATAACATGCCAAAGACCAAGAATTGATACAGTATGATGCAAAATTTATGAGACTTTAAGTTTATCAATATATCGCTTTCGCTATCGGAATCGCAATTTTCAATATTAATTACATAATCTATTTCACTTCGGAATCAGTAATTTTCATCGGAATGCAGAACAATTCCAGCCGAATTTCAATTCCGTTTCCGAACGAAATCGGATTTCAAAAGAGGGCTGATAGACTAGCAGAAAAATATGAAAATGCACTGTTTTTTTCAAAATCATATTTTCCAAACTTAAATAAATTAATAATTGACGCAACAGACCGCGAACGAGGCTTAGGTCTAGCTCTACATATTTATTCTACAGCCGTGTCCGAACGGGATTGAGAAGCTATATTTTCATGGCAACGAACACTTTCGGAGAGTTGCCAACTAGCTCGCAAGAGGCTAAAACGTTGAAATAACGTAAATAATTTGAAAAACTTTCTTTAATTTGGCTGAAAAAAATGTTTCACGACTAATCTAATTTTCAGCCATTTATAAAGGAAACTCCCCTTAAGAAGTAACATTTATCAATAGTGAGTTTAGTTTACGAACATAAAGAAAATCGCTTTATGTTTACATGTTTTCACTTTTGCACCACACTGTAGTTTTCCCATTGTGTAAATGCAGATTGTGCAGCTCTCCTTCTATACACGTTCACACAATTTGTTTATTTTTATGAGCACAGTATCCCGCGGAAATCTATTAAAGTGAAATTTATTGGCAATTACATATTATGTACTCTTTTAGAAGTGGCCTGGGTGCATTTTGCATGTAAATGTGGCTAAAAGCCCACATCCCCCACTGTGCTCAATCGATTCAGCACTCACTTGCATGCTAAACAAAGCTATCAACAATCAACACTCACCATCTTGTCGGCCTGCCCAGCAGTTGGCAGAGGAGGTCAACATCAGCATCACCAGCACCAGCAGCCACTTGGACACAGCACCCACTTTAAGCAGCTGCGCCAACAGCGGCGCTGGAACTCGCCACAATTGTTGCGCTAATGCGCGTGTTCGCCGCGGCAGCGTCAGTGGCACGCCACATGCCCAGCGGCTTTGCACCTCCTTTTGCTCACTCAAAATATCACCTTTTTCCTTAAAGCACCTACAATCAAGCGTCGTCGTTGTTTGCGAATAATGTGTGGCCGCCGCTGCTGCCCGCATCAAGGATACGTCGGGCGCCGTTCCGGCCGCATTTCCTAATCTACTTTCTCCAATTGGCATAACTAATTGTGAATTCCTTAATTTAATGCTATCAGCTAAGCGAGAGTTTGTCTTTAATGTTCGATCCTCGTGCGCAAGATCGAGTCGAAGTGGCTGCAGCGCTCTCGTTGCGGCTGGCATGTCGCAAAAGTGGCCGCTAGCTTCCACAGTTGCCAGCGGCGCACGTTGCGGCACGTACATGTTTCGGCGGCGTTCTCTGGCATGCCGCAAAGTCCTGCACTTCTCCAGTCGAGCGGCTGGTGTCCCCGCATGTTGCACGAAGTTTGTGTGGTTGCAGTGGCAACAGCAGCTGCGGCTGTCACCGTCCACTGCTGCATTTCCACTGCCATTTGTTGCAGGAACATTTCTATGTAGATGCGTCGTGAGTGGCGGTAGGTACACTGTTGTCGCCTTCATTGCGGTTAATTTCGGTTGTGAGATCTGCGAAATGGAAAAGAAGCCACCACAATTGTCAGAATATTGCAGATTAGTTTTTTGCATGATCCAATGCTCAGGGGATGCTCTCCATGCCTGCAAAGCGCTTGTTGGCTTTGAAAGCACTAAAGATTAGAGGGAGGGGGAATCGTGCAGCCGTAGCGGTGAACATTTGCCTTGAATCCGCGAATAATGTAGTGGCGTAGAAGAGCTTTCACAGAAAGGGGAGGTTCGACTAAAATAACACATTAACATGAAATCCAATATGAATGGCCCCATGCAGAATTTGTCCAACAATAAGTCAGCATTTGACAAAGTAGCAACAGGCACGGATTTATAACACGCTGTATGCCTGCGCTCGCTAAACTCTCCCACTCGCGCTCCCCCTCCCTGCAATGTTAATAAATTTAATTTTACAAAAAGTTCAAACCGAAGTTTCCCTATTTCCAAAATAATTCACTGCCGCATAAAATTTAGAACACTTAATACGGCCATAAATCAAATTTTTAAATAAAACATAAAAATTTGGGCCCTTCAGTTCGTGCTTCCATGCCACTTGATAGTTTATAAAGAAGACAAGAAATCAAAAACAAAAAGTGGGGCATTCCACATAGTAATCTCAGCCACGACAAAAAGAAATATGCATAGCTTCAACTGCTGGGCCTCGAGTTGCGCGTGTCCCCGTGCATGATGCGGACGCGGACCACCTGACAGGCAAATTTATGTAAACTGGCTTAGTTATAATTTATGCGCTGAAGTTCTTCTTGCCTGGCGCTGCACCGCGACGCGCCGCGCCGCACCACAGCGCTTCGCAGCGAGAAAATCCGGTTCATCAGTTGTGCAGAAGAAGAATGTCAAGCGTCCGTCCGTCGGTCCGTCGGTCCGTCGCTGCACTGATTCTGATTCTGTGGCTGTGGCAATGGCAAAGACAAACGCCATTGGAAATGGGATTTGAGCATTTCTTTGTTTTGTTCGCGTCACTTTAGAAGCGCCACTCTGAAGCTCAAGCTGAGAAACGCTCGCTTGCATGCCATGGCGCACGGCTGCCGGAACATTTCTTCAGTGCCTTGATATATTGTTCTTTTGTAATTTGGAGCAGCTACGCTAGTTTCAAAAAATTTTGAAAGAAACTGCTTTAGGTGCAGTCACTGATTTACATTTCTCGAATTATGAAAGGCACAACAAAATAGTTCAAGCCATGTATTCGTACATATAGATGGAAAAAATTATAGTGGACCTGTTATCCGGAAGAAAAAGAACATCAGCTCTCGGCGGGCAATATAGGGCAACGCATGTTTTGAGTTTGTTTCAAGGAAGAAAGGGAACATAAGCTCACGAATGAAGTTTCAATGTTTGCCGTGGATGAACTCTGTGGGATAGACTGCAGTGCGATGCACAGCTCTTTCAAGCCCAAAGGAAAAGAATATATGTACTCACTATATACATACTTATACGGTAACCATACGATCTGTATTGAGAACTTTGTAATGCATGTATTTTTTTTACAAAGAAAAATTTTGTCTTTCAGCAAGTTCTTGAAAGTTAATCGAAATTATTGTCAAAATGTGTTTGGAAAAGATTTACGAGCTGGGAGTTGACTTCTAAAAAATGCATCTACTTCGAACATATACGAGTTTTTAAAACCTATAATTCACTTTAAAAGGCATTGATGCGGGTTTTTTTTGGTAAAAATGGATATAATTTTTTTATTTCGTATCTGTTTAGTTTTATACATTGTTTTCTTATTGTCTCTCTGACAATAAGTCCGAAAAAACTATATCTTTCAATGTACATATCTGCCATCAAATATAAAACAGTACAAATTTATATAAAATTTAAAGATTTGCTTATAAATTTATAAGTTTATATGGTTTACGAAGCATTTATGAACTAATGTGAATCCGACTTTTTAGTCTTATGTTGAAAAGCAATATACAAAAGAATCATGTCTGATCTATTTTCATTTGTTAAGATGCTAAACCGGAGTCTACTGTGTATAAGTAGATTTATTTTAAATAAATATGGACTGAGTGCTTGGAATAAAGTTCAGTAAATAAAATTCTATTTAAGCTTTAAAATTAAATATTTTACTTTTTTGTCAGCACTACAAATTATTTTCATTGATTTCATTGAGTCAAAGAAATGTTATGTTGAGCTCAATTGTTTTAATTATTGTACTTTTTTGATTTCAAAGATATGGTCACCGCAACTATATAGCAAATGCATCAGTGTAAAAGAAAATGATTTCAGAAGGGGAGGGACAGAAGAAGAGTTAACCACAGCTAGACTATTTCTGGAACGTAACTTCATTCTAAAAACAGCAGATTTGCGAAGAAGATACAAATTTTAAAAGCTAGTTTGGTATAACCAGCTGGAAAGTAGAATATTTTTTAGAAATGCTGAAATGCTCTGTACATTTTCGCATACCTTCAAATAGGTTCGTGCTTGCGTGCATGTGTGTGTATTCTTGGACGTTGCCGCTGTTTCTGTATATACATCTTGCATATTTAATTGTTTATGAGTCTGAGAATTTGTTTTGGAAGCAGCGCATGAAGGTTGATGAGGTGGCCGCTAGTGTTCTTGGGGTGGGCACACTAGGAAAGTGGTAGTTTCACGAGCAGGCAGCCAGGCAAGCATTGCGAATAATAATATACAATAATTATCATTTCCAGTGGGGATTGGAATAGTGCCAGTAGCAGCGTACACGGGAACACTAGTGCTGCTCTGCCCTAGGGAAAGCACCTCCAACATCGTCATATGAATCCGCAATCTAGATCTCTTATAGAGATTGTGCATATTTAAATTATGGCTGAAATGCAACTAGCCAAGAAAAGTAAAAGTGATTGCACTAACCTGCTCGGAGTTATCCATGACGCAGCGTACCAACGTAACGCATGGAGCACACACAAAGGAGCAGCGCCCGCAGGCAATTTCTCGAAAACGATTTAAAGAAACTTTGAGCTGAAGCGTGTTAAAATAAAAACCGCAGCCGTCTTTTGAAACGCGAATCCGGCATTGGAAATTTGTTACTTTTTTTGTTGATGCTTCTTTTTCTTTTTTGCTGTTGTATTATTTACTTCCCATAATAGTAATCACTTGCATGGAGTGAGCGACAATTCGTACGAGATACGAGCAGCAGCTATTATCGCCGTGGCAAGGTGTTGTTTCCAATTTACGGCGAATTCAGATTCGTGTCTGACATGCTCTCGCGCTGCGTCGACGACGAGCTGAAACTACCACCACCAGCTCTCATGACAATCCGCGGAAGCGTTTGGCTCTTCCATGTATGTGAAAACTGAGTAATTGGGTTTAGATAAATTTCGGAGATATTAAAAATTATTTTTCTTCTGGCAATGCAATTGAAACTTTGTTTATTGGCGGTGGCGCAGCACAGAGCGAGGTGCATGCGAAGCGAGTGGGGAGGTTACTCCAGAATAATTAAGTTAAAGTGCTGGGGAGCACGCGATGCACGGGCAGGGTCCGTATTCGAGGGTATATAAAAATTTGCACAGTACTTGAGGGGATTAATTTTTCCATTGAACCAACTTCGCCAGCAGACTTGAAAATTTTCTTATTGCCACTGTTCCGCACACACTTCATTCGTTCGCTGGCGGAGTAAAGTTCAAAAGGCGCATACTAACTAGCTTGTTTGCACACTCGAATCTAAGCGCTGCAGATCTTCAGCAGCATACTCATTTTATTGAATTTTAACGCAGGTCGCAGGCTCCTTCAGATTCCTTCTTGCAATACACACACATTTGGAAAATTTTCACACAAGTGCCGTACTGCACCGAAGTTCAATGTCTACCAGCCAAGCGCGTATACAACACTAACGGTCGGCTCGGTCTGTACATGGCGAATGGCGAATGCAGGCGCACGAGATAGTTTCGCCGTACTTCGCTGTGCTCCGACTGGTCTCGCGCACGCACTCTGCGCACTTCCAGTTCCCGCGAGCGAACGGGACGGCTGAGCACCGGCCACAGCAAGCGCTGCGTGCAAAGCAACCACCGTATGCCGCGCTATTCCATGGCGGAGTGGAACATCTGCTGCCTCTTCCACTTCCAGCACGGCACGTTGTACTCTCGTCGCCGACGAGGCTATATTGATTTTTCAAAACTTTGCCCTCCAGTTGGGAAATGCGGGGTAGATTAACCTTAACGACTGTCCGTCCATCGTCGGTGCATCGCTCTGTCCAACTGTCCGCTAATACAAAATGGTTTTACTCTCATCTGGTACAATGCGCTTTTCGGAGTTTTCGTTGAATTTAATTTGATGCCAACTTAATTTGATCTTAAACTTCTGGGCAATAACTACCCCTGCCCTGCCCTTGTGTACTTTATAGCGGCCTCTTCCCCTTCCCATGGCAGCAATGCATTCGCCACTTGCCTTTTTCATGCATATACATTTGTTCAGTCCATTGCCGCCCGTCTACGGCAAGCTGGGCATTGGTACATCCCAGTTACTAGCAGAGCAGCGCCCGCATTCCGTCATCCCGACCGCCTAACTGGCTGCCTCATTGCTCAAACATTGTTCAAGCCTTAAAATGTCGCTCCACTCGTCGTTTACTCACCGCTGCTGATTACAAAATTACGCGGAAAATTCGGTACGCAATCACTTACTCACCTGATGTCTACAACCACTGCCTCTGTCTCAATTGATAACGAATTTGTTTTCATTAAAACAACAGATATTAAAAACAACTTTAGACACTGACTGCAATCGCACCTACTGCCCTCCCCAGATCCTGTGCTACTCGCCTCAAAAGAGCACCTGCGCATGCCGCTACCGTCTTCAACTCTCCCAGGTTTAAAACGTCAAAAATAAATCATAGCGGACTTAAAAATTAATTTATTACTACCCCTTTTGGCTCTGTCATAAGCAGAAATAAAACCACTTATAAATTGGTACTCAATATTTGAAGTACTAGCAATCTTTTCCAACTGATGCATAAATTGGCAAGGCCAAATTTTAAATACCAAATTTCATTTGTCCGCTTTTGGAATGTTGCATCCGTGACGATAAACATCATGACTTTAAATAATTAATCTACATACATACATATGTATGTATATCGGCGCCGCTGTGGCTCAATTGACAAGTGCTTGGTCGCTGATGCGGGATGGCCTCGGTTCAAGACCGGCCTCCAATCATTAAATATAAAAACAATAATTTTTCAAATTGTTTCTTTGTGCGGCGCCACTTATCGCAATGAATTGGCAATTCTCCGAGAATATTCCTTGACATGAAAAGCCGGACTGAGAGTTGGACCCAAGCTCTCCCGCATCAGCGACCAAGCACCTAGTCCACTGAGCCACCGCTGCGCACAAAATTAAATAAACTTCATTCTAAGTAATTATAATGCAAAAAGCCCTATCTACATTTTCCATAAAAAATCGGCTTTGCCAAAAGCCATAATTAACATAACGTCAGCGCAAATTAGAAAAATATAAATAAATTTAATACATATTATATTTATATCGTATATGTCGTATATGTATAAGTCGTATTTGTCTCCCATGTTATACCTAAACTGAATTTAAAAAAAGTTTAAAATTTTCTTTTGTTCACGTTTCATAATGATTTTTTGGTTCTTCCGTAAAATTTCAGAAATGTTGGTTAGAACCTTTGAGCATTTTGACAGCGATTTTATTTTTTAATCAAAGAGCAATTCCTCCAACTTGATTCCATTTACACATATTCTTTTAGCTACAAAGCCTAAGATTCTATAGTAGTTTTAATTCTTGTTTCCGAGAAACTGATTTATCTAAAAAAAAATTTGCGTGCGCTTATGCTTGCAAATCGTTTAAAATAAAAATCTTAATTAAAAAATGTTTATTTATTTTTATAGAAAACTCTATTTGGGTCAACATTTAAGAATATTGAAGGTCTTTTTTGTATTTTCTGCAAAGTCTACCCAACTCACTTGGCCACTGAAGGATCTGGCGGATGATTATGCGCAATGTTGCGAGCATAAAGTTCTGCCTCGAACAAATCGGTAATTAAGCGCGCCTTGCAGTTCTTGCTGCGCTGCTTCGCGCACACCCAATATTTGCGAGTTTTCTTCACCTTGGCGCATATGTAAGAGTAGCCGCGACACAGAATCTTGCGGGAACCGCGCTGTCCGGTAACATATTGGATCGTATTGAAAATGATGTCGCTTTCGTCAGCAATGAGAAAATCTGAAAGAAATCAAAGGAAAGCGTTGCAATTGAGTTTCGTTAGGAGACACAGAGGTAAAATAACACTAGCCAACAGCAAAAATGAAACCGACATTATTTAACGATATTGTAGATAATTCGAGCGCGCTCGTTAGTCTCCTTATTCGTCTATATATTCAAATGTATTGCGATTTCATTAGAAAAATACAAAATTAGTCTGCTCAATTATAAATAGAACTATAGGTACATATTTGTAAACTTACTATGCTGTAAAGGACAAAAATATTGTTGAAAAATAAGACAAAAGTTTATGACCGGCCGAGAATTACACTGAAAATATATATATATTTGCAGCTGCATGTTTAATATAGCCTAGTTTAAGCAGAAGAAAACAAGTTATATTTAAAATCGATTTACCAACACAAAATGGCAAAGTTGATGTATTCGAAATGTTGTTGCTTATGAGTTTATTTATTTGAATTGTAATAGTAATTAAGCGAAATCTTAAATGCTAAGTTAGTCTTTCGCTCACAGCAGAGCAGTGCAACAGTGCAATGCAACAATGCGAGAGGTTTTGTACCAAATTCGGGTATGCGCTAAATTACGCCGTAGTTCGGCAACGATCTAGTCCAAATAGTATTCGTAATCGTTGTCGTCAAACGGGTGATTGTGATTTTGATTCTTGATGACCAGCTCGCCCGTTTGGGAGCAAGTAATGATGCGCGCTTTGCAGCGATGGTAGCGGTTCTTCGAGCACAGCCAGTAGGTCTTCGGCCCCTTGCTGTTGTTGCGAAAGTAGCCGTAGCCGGACAGCAGCAGTTTCGGTTTGCCCTTATTGCCGCGCACAATCATGATGCCCTTCTTCCGCGCCAGCATCTCCAACTCTAGAAGAAAGCAAAAAAACAAGGCATTCAACAGCATTAGAAAGAGAAAGTTCACCAAAGGTTTGCAATTAAAACTATGCAAAATTCTACTGTGTCTCAATTTAAATATATTTTGTATTAACTTGATAGTTTGTTTGCATTTGATTTGCGCTTAAATTCGTTTATTTCATTTCGTTAAATACTCAAATGGCCGAAGTCCGGCAAATGATTGTGCCTGGAGCAGGTGAATTGAATGTCGCTGTTTAGCGGCATCTGTCTGCGCAATGTATTCGGCATGATGACGCGTGCGCGACACTTGTAGCGCTTCACTTGCGCACAGTTCCAATACACGCGATCCGCATGGGTCTTGTTCTTGATATAAGAAAAGCCGTTAATCACCATCTTCAGGTTGCCACGCTGTCCAGGCAAGAAATGCACGTGTTGGCCCTCCGAGAGACACTCGTTTCCCACTTCAGCAGAGGAGCACAGTTATGACGAAAATGAAATATGCAAAGAAAAAATTAAATGAAATTAATTATTTAAATATTTAAAGGATTGTTGTTTTGTTTTCCATTGTAAAATGAAAATGAACACAAATGAACGCTTTCTCTCACGGAAGGAAACAAAAACATAAGGAGATAAAGTCAACAAGACAAAGTTGCATATTCACAGCTATTATAGACTCGATCGTAATTTCGATTTGGGTACTAATCTAAAGATTGGAAACCTACATTCGATAGCGTTCCATGAGTTTAGATAATCTATGTGCCATGTTGCAGATTTCACGTCCGATCGATACCGATTTGGGAACGAATTTAAATTTCGATTGAAAGTCAAATGTTAAGCATGGGTGTATTTTCCATTTAAAACGAGTCAATACCAAAATCGCAATTTTTGGCATAAGTAGCTGCATTAAAATCGAGTTCGTTCGAATGACACAAGTCGAAATCCAAACCGAACCCGGATCCTTCGAATTTAAATTTCGAGTTCAATCGGAAGTGAAATGGATCATTACTGAATATGGTGTTCCGGATTCGTAGCACATTCCCTTATAGGTTCTATAATAGAGGTGATATTTAGTTATGGCATATTCTGCATAGATACGAAAGTGGAGAAACGATTTGATCAAGAAAATACTTTACTTGGAGTATATATACAACAAAATTTTGTGAATTTATGTGCAGCTATTGTTCACGGCAATGGCGGGAAGTGGGTATGTTCCGACTGGCGCAAGACGTAACACTCCACGCCGTCGACAAAGCGCGTAGTGGCACGCGCCTTGCATTTGGCATTCTTATAGCGCGCACAGCGCCAATTAATGCTCCGCTTCAGTCTGCGATCCATAACGAACTCAAAAGAGCCAATGACCAATTTCTTATTGCGTTTCTTGGTTTTGGTGAACGTGGCGACCGGACCCTTTATATCTGCAAAATAAAATCAGATCTTAGAATTACAAGGTTACTACTTGAGAATTCCTTTAAGGGAACATAAAGCGTAAATTCTAGAAGAAAATATCAGAAGGAAAGTATTGTACAGGTATACGCTGCTGTTTTATTAACGCCAATTTGGTCACACTAGTATAATAGCTGAAAAACGCACTAAACACAAAACATTGAGACACCCTCACAAGGTACACCTCACGCGCTGATGTTCTCACGATCAGACTTGTATGCATAAAATCTGCCGGAGCTCTTCAGTGTCCGATTGAGTTTGCGCATATTGGGCTTCTCATCTGCGTGGCTGTGGTTGTGCGTGCTGCTGTGCACGATCTTGCCGCCTTCCGTGTGTATGCGCCCGTGGCACTTAAACACGGTCGTGTACTGCGTGCAGCGCCAATACACCTTCCGGCGCATCGTCTTCTCGCGCACGTAATAGAAGCCCTTGTGCAACAATTGTGTACGGCCCTTCTGGCTGATAACGTACTTTATGTCCACATCGATATCGTCGCTGGTACTGCCTGAAATAAAAATGGCAGCGGTTAGTGAATGCAGAACTTGGTCCTATACCTATTACAGATCTCAGGAGATCTACGGGAATACAAGAATATAATTTCAGGTCTTTGGCTTTATGTCAGACGCTTTGAGTCATTTATTTCATAATAATCTGCTATGTTACATCAATATAAAAGTAATTTAAAAAAAATAGAAAACAAAAACTCAAATTCAACATCAAGTATGCTTACTGTTATGGAGATTCAATTTTGGAAGAACTGTAACATACATACCTCTGCATATGTTCGATAAATTTTAATACAGATCATCACATACAGTTCTTTTAACCTGTTCAACCTTCGTGTGTACGCGCGGAATCGTAGTTCGTCGCTCTCAGGCTGATTTGTTGAGAATAGATTTTAATATTTTATATTAGAAAAGCATTTTCAAAAGAAGTAAGGAATTCGTTTATTCGAGGCCAAACAATTACATACCGAAGGCTAAATTCTATCCCCTCTATTACCACAATTTTTCAGGAGAGAAAAACTAGTAACCTTTTCGAGAAAACTTCTTCGAAAAGTTTTTATGAGTCTAACTACTACAATATTCTATTAGAAGCGAGTTTTTCATAAGTAAATGGTTTGCCATTAAAAAGAAATTTTTGGTATATGAAAAATTGCTGGAATAGGAAATTGTTATAAATTGAATTCTCAACCGAATTACATACATATTTGTTCATACACTTGAAAAAGCCACTCAAATTTTAAGAAATATTTTCTACACAAGACACTTTTAGAATAACAGTTCACGAAAAGAAAAATTTTCCGTATACTGCATATTTTGGTCTCTTAAAATCGAAATTATATTTTCTATCTATTTTGAAAAAATTACTTGATCTAAAGACTATAAGCTATCTCAACAAATCAACCTTTTTATATTGACGAATTTCGATTACGTAAAAAAATATAGAGCTTCTCGTATTCTCGTAGGTTAATAGCCAATTACCGTCGCATGTACAGGAAGGTTGCCATTCATTTAATTTGAATACCGTCGTCCAAAAATTGTGTGTCTCCGCAGCGTAAAGCAAGCATACGTGCTAATCAGTTCCTTGCGTTGTTTAAATTTGCAGCTGCTCCTGCGCAGCCACCTCCGCAGACTGCTCCACTGCTGCAACGGCCGTGGAATTCCCTGTTGTTGTTGGCGATGCCGATGTTTCGAGTATTTCAAAATTGACCGCTCCGTCAATTTCCACATTCTCATTTTTGATGTGCGTCACACTGAAGCACTGCTGCTGCTTGTTCGAGCCGTACTTGTTGCGCTTCAGCTCAGCGTGTAAATGATCCGCCTTGTTGATGATGAATTTCGGTGGCGACTCCTTCAGCATAGTGATGCGCGCCGGGCACTTGATCTTCTTTGTGGCCATGCTGCTGCAGCGCCACAATATCTTTTTCTTGTTCTCGCTCATTATGAGGAAGCGCACGCCGTTCGCCATGATGGCGGGACGGCCGCGCAACGATTGCGTGAAAAAGACGAGCATATCCTCGGGATTTGGCACCACTTCATTGGCCAGCACAACTGTAAAAGAAAAAAAAATGTTCATGTAATTAGTTGGTAACAGGAATAGAAATTAATAAGAGACATATAAAGTTAATGGTACTGTATTGAAGCAACTTGGTAGGATACGAGTTTAGCATTTTATTTATTGTTAAACTTCAGTGGCAGCCTGCTCTAGGTAAAAGCGCAACAACCAACAACAAAATAGTACGCTTATGGCTAAAAGGATGTATCAAGATGCCGCATGATGCCATGCGATCGCTCACTTCTTCAAAATCCACACAGCAGTTACGTTGGCGGCATCGCAACCAGTAAGTTTCACTTGCATTTCACGCTATATGCTAAAGAGATCATTGTGGTCGGCTACGACGCCTACCAAATTCAAATTTGTGGCGGCATTTGTTGTTGCGGTTGCGACGGACGCAGTCGCCGTTGCCGCATCCGCTGCTACTACTGCCCCCTTGGCAATTTCCTGCGCAGCCGTGAGCTTCTTGCCCGACTTGACATGGCAGTGCTTGTGTATTTGCCGGAAGTCGCTGGCGTCATACTTGTTCATGCAGATCAGCACCGGGCAGCGTATGCGCCTATAGTACCAGTGGCAGCGCCAGAACAGGTTGGTGCGATTCTCGTTGTTGCGAAAGTACTTGAGACCGTCCAGCCATAGCAGCTGGCCGCCGCGCTTCGACACGGAGAACTGTATCTTTGGCTGCGTGCCGCAGTACTGTCCATGACCTTAAAGAAATACAATGGAGGGGCGGAGTTAATGAGATGTTGATTGCAAACAAGAAAACGTACAAATTTACATATATGTTCGTCTACAAAACTTAAAGCATTAAGAGATAGTAAGAACAGGCGACAAAAAGCATGCTGGAAACGCAGCCAGACGCAAGCGTACGACTGCGTTCTAGCGTTGCCCGTGCGCAAAGCACAAATGCAGCAGCAAGTCCTGAATTAAATTTATTATTTTATTCAATTCACACCACATTTTTTACTTATTACTCGAGATGTGTAAAAATAATGGTAGCTTACAAATTGTTACAGTTATGTTACATTTTTACATAAGTGCGCTGCTTTGCGACGATCAGAGGAACGAAACCCGGAGATTTTATCTTTCAATACGGTGAGGGTAGTGCAGCCATACTCAATCTGCGGCCCGCCAAGCTTTTATGTGCGGTCATTTTTATCAGGACCATGATTTTTAAAAATCTGGCATTCTAAATTTCGTATATCTTGAGATTCGTTTGGACTTTGACGCACAGTAGTGACACCCGAAGAGGTGTCATCTTTCAGCGTGGTGAGGTCAGTGCCAGCGTCGACGCTATCAACCGACAAGGCGTTCTCAGCAAGCGAAGATTCCTTGGCGAGAAAAGGTTTTATTTCAATGTCATTGCTGGTCAGATGCCGGTGCTGGTGGCAGAGCCGCAGATTTAGCGTAATCTCGTCGTATATTGCAATCGCAGGGCACTTTTCCTTGTAATAATTGCTGCACTTCCAGTACTGTCGGGAGCCGCGTTTCTTGTTTCGAAAAAACCGGAAGCCATTGATCACGAGAAGCTTTCCGCCGTTCTTTTTCGAGTCAATGAAGTCAATGCGAAAGCCTGCAAGAAGAGAAAATGTTAACAGGTATGACAACATGCTTATTTCCCAAGTCCACCCCAAGCATTCACAAGGAATAAGAAAAATATCACTAGGTTTGTGCAAATCACACGATTTTATTAAAAAAGAAGGAAATCCGAAATTGTCGGCTATAGGAGATTGATTGAACCTTTAAATGGCGCGCGACAAATTATTCCTCCTTGACCAAGGCGTGGTTGTGCACGCCTTTGATGGTGCAGCGCGATGGCACCTCCAGACTCGTAATCGCGCGAGCTTTGCAGTTGCTGTGCCACTTCGTGCACTTCCAGTACACGTTCGAGCCGTAAATGTTGTTCTTGATGAACCGATGGCCCTCGTAGTAGAGCAGCTTGTTGCCACGCGGCGTGGTCGTGTAGTGTATTTGGCCCCAATCGTCCATGGTGCGGTTCTCCAGAAACAACGGCTTCCGCTTCGACAAACCACTTTTTAGAGTGATGCCCCTCAGCGTACGCATCCGCGGACGCGGCAAAAAGCTCTCATTCGGGTTGGTTATATCAAGCTTAAAGTTCGTCACGCTGTACTGAAAAGATCTCAATGAGTCTGCAAATAGAATGAAGTGCAACATTAGTATCAGACGCAATGATGAAAAAGGCATGCTGTAATCACAATACAATGGCAAAGACAATAATTAAGACACACAGTGTTTGCTTGGAGCGTTGGGGGTTTTATAAGTCACATTAAATGAGGCATGTTTATTCAGAGAAATCGCATTTGACAATCAATTGTGTTTTATCGAAACTGAACTTCCTTCTGGGATACTTCCGCGTGTGATCGTGTTCAACTGTGCGCTGCAAAATGCGCTCATTGCCGTCCTTATCATGCGCCGTAACAATTCTTGCTCTACATATGGTTATATCCTGCAAAAAACGTGGGCGGACAAGTGTCAAACCTGGTAATGTAGACAGAGTGCACTAATAAACTCACCGCCTAAGCGACTTTCTCACCTTCTTCGAGCAGATCCAGTAGGTGCGAGTTTTCGACTTGCGATTCTTAACGAATTTGTCCTCGCCATAGAGCAGCACAGTGCAGCCGCGTTGTCCCATGCTCAAAGTGGCTATTTCTGAAAGAAAGAAAACAAGTGAATTCGTTAGGGGATAAGCCAACTGCAGCGCCGTTTCGAAAAAAAAGGAAAGGTAAATATACACATCAGTGTGACGGACGACCAAAGCAATAGTATGCGTAGTTAGTGTTCCCTTAAGGTTTATTCGTAAATTACAATCTCTATCTTAGTAATCTGCGTATGAACTAAGGGCTTACAGTCGAGCTCAATCTAAACTAAACCTACTTTCTCAGCATCGACCCAAGCGAGGTAAACTTCGTTTCAACGAGCTCTTTCATTGAGGATTTCATTTGTAGACGATTCTTTGGCGTGTCTGCCGCCGGTCGCGCCAATGCATGCACTTTCCTGCTGGCCTTAACAGGTTTTGATTTCGTTGCGGGCCTGACAGGACTAGTGGCAAGAGCGCTAACAATAGCCCGCTCTGCGCAGCCGCTACGCCTTTTGCGCTCCACCACTTGCGCGTGATTGTGATGGAAGGATTCCAAGACAATTTTATGTACACCGTCAACCACGTCCGTCACAACTCTGGCATTGCATTTCGTGCTGCCCTGCATTTAGAAAGGAAGGCTTGAAGTGTTCTGTGCTTGATAGATGGATGAGTCAGTTTTTATGCTCACTCACCTTCTTGGAGCAAATCCAATACGTCTTCAGGCCGCTACGTCGATTGCGCACAAAGTTAAAGCCGTTAAACACCAACAGCGTGCAGCCGCGCTGCCCCAAAGTAAACGACACCAAGTTTTCCTTTATAATGCCACACTGCACAAGATCGCTGATGAAGTCAATGTCCGTCTCTGCAAAAACAATAGAGCTCCTCTTAATAAATACGTAGCAGTAGTCTGCGCGAGTGCAATTTTGGCTGCCTTGAGTGATAGGCGAGTAAATAAAACGCACATTCAATTTTGCTGTTTTCATTATCATCATCATCAACATAAATTGCAGTGCGCTGCTAAGGCACCGACAATAGATGCCTTTATTAAAAACTGTGAGTGATGTGTCTAAATTATTTTGGAGAAGTAAGTAGGTCGAGTTTTCTACTTTAGAAATATGTTAAATAGTCGTTGAACAGCAGCATGGAGTCGCGAGCGGCTCAGAAGGGGGGATGGTTGTGCTGCTCGCACTTGACAATGATGTCGTGTCGGCAATCTTCGTCGACGGTGACGACACGCGCCTTGCACTTGTGAACGCCGGCGCGGGCGCAGGACCAATATGTCTTGACGCCCGACGTCTTGTTGCGGGTGAAGCTGAAGTCGCCGACCTTAAGCTTCCGACTACCGCGGAAACCGGTGATATACGAGAAGTAGTTGCCGGTGGGATCTGCGAAAAAACAAACAAAAGAGGCGTGTTAGAAGGGCGTATCACTGGCTGCGGGCGCATAAGCATACAACGAAATACGACAAAGACGAGAAACGGTGTTGGGCAAATACGTTTTATTGATTTAATAATTTTATTTTTATTTTTATTTTCGAGAGTTACGCGATCTCAACGCAGAATTGCTTAAGGGCATTATAAATAAAATCAAATAAACGATTCTTGTAAGGAGTGTCAATATAATCAAGTAAGATTGAAATGTGGAACAACTGCCGAGTGGAGATTGCGCCGTACAGCACTACTGGGGGCTTTTGCGGGGCGCGTCTTTGGAGGCGCTCTGTCTGGCTTCGAGCTTGCACGCCTTCAGCGAGCCGTATTTGCGCGCCTTCGTGATGACCTCATGGTTGTGCTCACTCTGCAGAACGGTCACCATGTTGCCTTTTGTCTTGATGCGTGCGCGACAGCGCAGCACGGCGAACTGGCTGCAGCGCCAGTAGGTGACATCGTCGCGATTCACGTGGCGATTGAAGGTGTGCTGCTTGAGCACCAGCTGCCGGGTGCCGTATTTGCTGGCGATGTAGATGGGCCCTTGGTAGTCGGCACTCTGCGGTGTGGCCGCGACCAGCACTTCCTCATACTCCAGCTTGCCTGCAAACAGAGTGGAGAGAACAGAAAACAAACACACGCTCATTAATGCAATTCAAATTTGGGCAGAGGCAGCAGGGACAACACCACCCACGCGACACAACAAACAAATAAAAAGCCACTACAAGGTTGCTCATTTTCTCTCGTTTCTCGTCGTTTTTTAATTTTCGTTTAACAATTTACAAAGCTCTTCTTACTGCTAGTGTGTACAGCTCGTGATGTGCGTATTGCAGGAAATGATCAAGCCACCCTTCAGCTCGTTTAGTATGATGTAGGCGGTACAGTGGGGTGTGGGACAGTGCCAGTAGCTGCGGTACGACATCCCGCGGTACTTCTTGTACTTCATGCCTTCCAGCAGGATGTAATCGCCCGTCGGCTCCGTCAAAAAAGTAACTGCAAGGAAGATAGTGAGTGGAAATGCTTCAAAGTTTGTTGAGGAGTGCTTGGCGAAATTCTGTGCCCCTTTATTTTCAAACTAAATAGAATTTAAAGATCCATTCTGAATTCTTTGCATTTATTATTTGTGTGATTTATCCGTATTTGAATATCTGTAGCTATAACTTATGAGCGCTGCTGCAATGAAGTCGTTGACAAAATGTTCGACGGCAGATTGTCCTTCGTGAATCGCGGCGGATGGTTGTGCTGGTTCTTGCCCAATTTCAGCGAGCCCTCCCACTTGGTGATGCAGCGGGCGGTGCATTTATTTTCTGACACACGCTTGCCGTTTCCGTTCGAGCATATCCAATTGATGGTCGAACGGAAACTGGCCTCCTTCTTGTACATGTAGCCATTGAAGATGAGATTGTAGCCCTGCTTCTGGTTGCGCATGAAGTAGATGTGCTGATCCTCCAGCCAAACACCGGTGGGTAACGGCATGAAAAAGGCGCCGTCGCCGCTCGCGCTGGTGTCTTTATCATCTGCAATAAGGAAGATTTCATTTTTGGCTATAAATCGGCGCGTGAAAATTTGCTCATTGTACGCAAATAACAACGGGGGTTTCTTTTATGCTTGTGGGAGACAATTTATTTATTTTTGAACTGAAAATGCAAACAATCGTCAAAATTAGTCCCCTGAATGTTTATCATCCTCGTTCACGCCAATCATTTTCATCGCTCTCTGTCAAGTCGTACGTACGTCGTAGCGCAGCTGCAATGAAGTCGGTGACAAAATGTTCGACGGCAGATTGTCCTTCGTGAATCGCGGCGGATGGTTGTGCTGGTTGTTGCCCAACTTCAGCGAGCCCTCACACTTAGTGATGCAGCGTGCGGTGCATTTATTTTCTGACACACGCTTGCCGTTTCCGTTCGAGCATATCCAATTGATGGTCGAACGGAAACTGGCCTCTTTCTTGTACATGTAGCCATTGAAGATGAGATTGTAGCCCTGCTTCTGGTTGCGCACGAAGTAGATGTGTTGATCCTCCAGCCAAACGCCGGTGGGGAACGGCTTGAAAAATGCGCCGCCGCTCGCGCTGGTGTCTTTATCATCTGCAATAAGGAAGATTTCATTTTTGGCTATAAATCGGCGCGTGAAAATTTGCTCATTGTACGCAAATAACAACGGGGGTTTCTTTTATGCTTGTGGGAGACACTTTATTTATTTTTGAACTGAAAATTCAAACAATCGTCAAAATTAGTCCCCTGAATGTTTATCATCCTCCTTCACGCCAATCATTTTCAATGAAGTCGGTGAGAAAATGTTCGACGGCAGATTTTTCTTCGTGAATCGCGGCGGATGGTTGTGCTGGTTATTGCCCAACTTCAGGGAGCCGTCCCACTTGGTGATGCAGCGTGCGGTGCATTTATTTTCTGACACACGCTTGCCGTTTCCGTTCGAGCATAACCAATTGATGGTCGAACGGAAACTCTCCTCCTTCTTGTACATGTAGCCATTGAAGATGAGATTGTAACCCTGCTTCTGGTTGAGCACGAAGTAGATGCGTTGATCCTCCAGCCAAACGCCGGTGGGGAACGGCTTGAAAAAGGCGCCGCCGCCGTCGCTGCTCGTGCTGGTGTCTTTATCATCTGCAATAAGAAAGATTTCATTGTTGGCTATAAATCGGCGTGTGCAAATTTGCTCATTGTACGCAAAAAACAATGGGGGTTTCTTTTATGCTTGTGGGCGACACTATTTATTTTTGAACTGAAAATGCAAACAATCCTCTAAATTAGTCCCCTTAATGTTTATCAACCTCCTTCACGCCAGTCATTTTCATCGCTCTCTGTCAAGTCGTACGAATTCTCGACTTCGCATTGCTGCTCCATATTCCCCTCAACATTGGGTGCATCGGCTTCGTCCGTGTTGAAGTGCGGCTGTCGTATAGACAGTTTCACCGTGGACTGCAAATCCAATTGACTACCATAGCGAGTTTTTAGTGCACGGCACACCTGACGACCCCACTCAATTTTTTCACTTTCCTGCCCATGCGTGTGCACGCCGAGCACCATCAGCCCCTCGTCGGCACGAAAAATAAGACGCGCCCTGCACTGGTGTTTCACACATCTTAAGCATCGCCAATATTTTCCTCGGCTCTTGCGGTAAAGGTAATTGTCGATTACAATGAGCGGATGCCCTCGTTGACTATAAATGAACTCCAGGTCTGGAAAGAAGCAGCAATCAAGTACGCAATGAAATACCCACAAATAAAATTGGCCCCAACTTAGTTAACCAATCCCTATTAAATAAGATGCATGTCTTACAAGCAATACTCACAATTTTTTATTGCAACAAGAAATATTCATTAACTATGTAGTATATAGATGGATAGATAGATGCTCGGTCTCTGATGCGCGAAGTCGCTGGTTCGAATTTGACTCATATCATCAAATAAAGAAATAACTTCGTTTCTTTACACGTGGCGCCGTCACTCGCAAGCTAGTTGCCAGCTCTCCGAAAAAATTTTATTTTCCATGAAAACAAAGTTTTTCAATCCCGTTCAGAAACGGCTGTAGAATTAATGTGTAGGTCCCGTTATCTTGTGCTAAAATAGTACGAGCACAAACAAGTTAATGCGAGAAAGCTCGGCCTTAGCCTCGGTTATATGGACTGTTGCGCCAATTACTTAATTCGTTTATGTTGTATGTGATTTTATTAGGCGTTGATTTGATTATGTGTATCGGCTGTAATATGGGACCATCATAATTTAATAGATACCTAATACAGCTCTACTGTGGAAATAAGAAATGCGCTTATACTTAGTTAGTTACAGTTTTTATACGGTGTACATACAGTATAACTTTTAGAAACGTATTTTGGAACCGCTGAAACAGATGAGGCTTAATAGATGGATAGGTACAAATGTCCTGAACGTATTTTTTTTATTGTAATGTAAATCAAAATTAGCTTCTTTCCAGCATCCAGTAGAGTGCTTGAAACAAATCCTATGATTTTTTGGCCAATCTCTATTTCGCAAAATGTAGGTAGGTACGCCTGGAGAGAAGCTCTGCGACAAGCCGTACTCCGTTAACGCGATATCATGGCAAATTGAGTAAGATAGGTACAAATCTAATATTTTCATAGTTGCATGCTTAACTTACGTTAACCCTCTAGTGCCCAAGACCACTTTTAGCGGCCCGAATTCATTCCACGCTTATTTGGTTTCCAAATTCCATTTTGCGTTCTTTTTTGTTGTCTTAATCGGGAAATCCTTTAAATAGAAATATGTAATGCGTTCGCAACACATACTGATGCTTGATTTACCTGCCACAGTCATTTGAACTTGAAAAGTTGTGAAATACGGACAAAATGATTACTTTGCAAAAAGTGTGAATTTCAAAATGAGATTAAATATGGTCGCAGTTGAAAATAAAAATTATTGGCGTGTTGCAAGTAGTATTAAAAAAGCAAACATTTTTTTAATTGCAAAAAAAAGTTTTCGCAAGGTAGCCGGTCTAGACTCTAGTAGAGGCAGTCGGAACAATTTAGCAAGAAAAATCCATCAGGTATGTTTCAAAGTGGAACATTTCAAGAGATATTAATGCTAAAAATTGCCTTTAAAAACATGGAACGTCGACAAATGCACAAGTTATCATCGCTTTCTGATTAAGATATTGGGAAAATTTTGGATACTTCAAGCGGAAGTCCTGCGTGTCGTTGTCACAATTTATCTCCCTCTACTTCAATTGATACTCCTTGATCATATAAACGCAATGCAACTGCTGAGCGGATATCATTCAGCCTGAATACAGCATTATAAGCGAAAAAGGGGAGTTAATCGGATCTGTATTGGATAGAGATTATCAAGAAAATCTTATGGCGCCAAAACATTTTATTGCTGGATAAAACTGCGATTGCATTTTTTCAGCCCAAACTAGAAGATCTGAAAAAGCCTGATATGCCTTTAAAATGTATTAAATACTTTTGGGGCGACACTATTACCGATATCATTGTTGCACAATCGAATATATTGCATATGCCACTAAAAAAAATATCACAACTTCCGTTTTACAACCAATTCGGAAATTCGTCAATACATTGTCATTTTATTTTTTTCCGTATTTCGCTACCCATCGGAGTAATTTTCGATTTCGATTTTCGCCACAAATTACTTGAACGAATTGTTTTTTCACATAAATCTGTTTTTTCGTAAAATTGTTTGTTTTAACTTGAAGAAATATGGAATTTTGTTTATTTCTACATATTTCTGTTATAAAATTTTGTTTATTTTTTAAACCTAGTACTCCATGCGAAAAAAGAATTAAAGTGGAATTTTTTGGCTTTCATTCCCAAAACCGCTTAGAGGCGGTCTAAGGTTTTGACCCATAGGGTCAAAACTCGATCTGCACAAAAATAGAATTTTTTTAAAAGATCTATTACTTTTAACTTAAACAAACCCAAAAATAACCTTTTATTCAGAAAAAAAAATTTGGGCACTAGAGGGTTAATTGATTTCAACGAAATATTGAGCAAACACCCCACAGTTCAAACCTTATACAAGATGTTTTAGTTTCAAATATTGTCCAACGAACATAATTGTATACATACATATAAGTACATATTTATTGCCTCGAGCGAGCGCTACATAGAATAAGGATATTCTTGCACTAATTTGTATACTTAGTTCTGTAGTTTTCCAACTGTGCACTTAGGAAGATTTAGCGCTTTTTTTGGCATGCAAGGCTTAAGACCCAGCTTCAAACCTAAACATACATACATATAGACAACACAGTTAATTTGACCGCTGAGCGAGCCGTCTTCGCCTTGAGAAAATATATTTCTACTGTCTTAAGACTTACCCCTTTAACATTTAACCGCTTTCATTCAACACTTCGTTTAATTCTAGTTTGCACTTCACTATAAACTTCTTTGCTAATTTTCACTTTGATCATGTAAGCATTTTTATACAAAAAATTATTCATTTCCTCAAATATAAAATATGCACTATGCACGCTCGGTGACGCCGTTTGACACAAGCACAGCGTTTAGCACACTATCCCGCGAGTATTTTTCCCAGCAAAAGTAGTTTATTGTATTTACACAGAAGACAAGATAAAACTTTACAATGTATGCGAATTTATTTAATTTATTTACAAGAATGTGAATTCTCAGCGAAAGAGAAACCGCGGCGAAAATTTACTGTAGAAAACTTATAGAAATGTAGTAGATTGTAGATTCCAAAATGGAGGACTAACAGTGTCGCTATTTTTGTGGAATTTGGTTTGGCGGATTTTTGCATGGGCCAATAAGAGAGTTGAGCTTTGGTTCGAAATGAAAGAAAAATTCTAAAAACTAAACAATGAAACTTTTATGAAAGTATGTATACATATACTTGTAGAAACGAATCCTAGAATTTTACTCATATGGATACCCAGCCATGTTAATATAACAGGAAATGAGCTTGCTGATGATGCAGCCAAATTTGCATCTACAGCTCCAGTCATCACTAACTACAACCTGAATTCCACGGACATAAAAAAATTTCTCAACACACATTTCTCGAGGAACCAAACATACCAATGGACCCTCACATCTAACTGGTAACAAAAAATTAATAACAGTAAATTTTCAATAGAAAACTATCTTAAATTCAGCCACGATAGTGAGCTGTCTAGATTCGACATTCTTTCGTCTTAGATTAGGCCATACAAGGCTAACTCACGGATAATTCATCGAACGTAGGGAATCAAACTTATGCCCATACTGCGACTTCGATACAGATATAACTGTCGAACATATTTTGACTAACTGCCCCCGTTTCAGTTGCCAACGCAGACAAATATTCAATAACTGAAGCCCTCTAATTCCGCAGCGAATATTAGTGTTGGCGACACTGTCCGGTAATGCCTAGCTCAGGGTAGGAAATCCCCGTACTTTCGTACTGATTTGGGTACATTTTTATTATTTGGGTAAGCGTTTTATATCCCAGAGTACGTTTTATTTTTATAAGCTTTATATTAACTTCACTTCATGTATGTTTGTATGAATGTCGTCAAATCTAGTAATCAATTTTTCAC
This sequence comes from Neria commutata, assembly GCA_963457695.1. Taxonomy (NCBI): domain Eukaryota; kingdom Metazoa; phylum Arthropoda; class Insecta; order Diptera; family Micropezidae; genus Neria; species Neria commutata. The sequence goes on from OY735245.1 coordinate 5,140,571, forward strand.
CCACTTCCCGACTACTTAGATATCTGAAACTTTGCATACATGCGTAACCAGGAGCACAATACATGAATCAATCACAAAAATATAAAAAATTTTACTTTAAACAAAGTTATTAGCGAAACTGCAATAGCCAATCAGAGCACAGATAGAAGAAGAAGCACGTAGGGACAGACGGGCCAGGAGCTGTTTAATCGCAATTTATATAACTTGCCGTATTTATAGAATACGAAATGTGTAATCACCTAGATTTATATCTGATTTAGGCCCCTACAAATAATATTATATATATAGATCATTAAATTACATCAAATACATCAACAAATTTATATATATATGCTATTCAACCGCAAACAACGAAAATCAAGAAAAGGGCAGACGGGCAAGGAAAAGTACTCCTATTAAATTAAATAGAATTAATTTCAGTAACAGCCAATCAGAGCACAACAGGGAAGAAGAAGCACTGCTGTATATAAGAAGCAGCTGTAGCCAAGCTGCCAAGCAAAGAGGTTGTCTGATTTTTACTCTTCGTTGTTTCTTTTGGTTGAATTCTAACCTCAAAGAGGGTATTTCTGGTACGATACCCTTAGGGCGCGAGCACGACTCGCACTTTTTTTTGTTTCTATGAGGACTTTTTCCCATGTCGTTAGGACGCCTGCTCTCAAAAAATTTTTATTCTCAAGGTACAAAAATTATAGAAAAGATACGTTTTTTTTAAAAAAATGGGGTACGTTTTTATTTTGGCCCAGCCCAACCCTGGCCTAGCTTGACGTTGACTTGACGCGTATCTGGCCCTAAAACCCCACCGAATTGAATAAAGAAAATTGCATTAAAAAACTTGTTGTTTTATTTAATTTTAAGTTTCTTAAAAAGATGCAATTACTTGGAGTTAATACTGAACATTTCCATTGGTATTTGCAGAGGAGTTCCCGGATTTATTTACTACACCTGTAACAATTCGTCAGCGTGGGCGCCCAAAAGGGAAAAAGGACAATGTTCCTCAAGAAACATTGACGGACAAAATTAAAGCAGCAGTCGGCAATAATGCTACTGGACAGCCCACCGTATACGCTTCAACGACTAAAGGCGGTATGAAGCTGGTGTATGATGGACACCATTTCCGATATTCTTTCCGGAAGGGTAAATTTTCCATATTCCAATGCTGCTACAAAGAGAACAAAGAGGAGTGTAAAGTCCGTGTGGTATCGGATCAGAAGCTTGTGTACCCGCTGGATGGCGATCATGTACACTTCATTCATGCGACCGACAAGAGCGTAACTTCTCTCACATTTGAGCCAGGAGAAGCCAATGAAGGACCATTTGAACAAGAGCATATGAATACTGAGGATGCTTCAGCTGATGCAGACACATCAACTACAGATGACTTTCGCGAGAAAATTAAAAAACGCCTACAAAAAGCGTTGTTGGGCAAAAAAAAGTGACCACATAACCTTCCATAAAGGAAAGGAGACACATTGGATAATCACGTTAAACTGGGTGCCTTATAAACCATTTTTCTAACTATCTACATTTTACAATACACAATATCTGCGACAATATTAATAAAGTTTGTGAGAAAAATAAGATGTTTTCGTATTCAGCACCTCTCGCACACGACAATGTGCTCCATTCCTCCATAATTTTCCAACTAACTCAATGGTTTTTCTTATTTGCAGTCATGCAGCACCTACGCAATTGTGGCCCACAGGTATTCATAATCAGTCGCAAAGGAGGCCGACTGCTGGTCATCAATCAGTTTATCTACCGATCCAACCTGAAACGGTTCGGCAAAAACGGTGACAAGGTCTACTGGGAGTGCATACACAATCGTTCCAAGAAGTGTCGCAGCCGCCTGAAAACCGTCAGCGACGACTTGTACGTCACGAATGGTGGGTAACCTCAGTAAATCGCTGCAGTTGTTTACTATCTAATGGTGTATTCGTCCCACAGATGTGCACAATCATGAGGCCGATGGACTGCGCATTGAAATGGCGCGACGCGCTGGTATGTTGATTTACAAAAAGTTCAGCGCGGTAGGACAAAGTACGAGTTAGGTTAGTTTGTTGCTTTCATTGCAAAGGCTAGGTAAAACTGCGATTTCTCTGATTTTCGGTTTGACTGTAAGTAGTCTGGTGTTGAAATATGTGCCCAGAAAAGTTTTTTTTCCTATCAGTGCGCTAGTTTAGTTATACCTGACTTCCAAATTTTAAATATTGTAGGATTTACGAAATGTTCCCACGGATATCCAAAACAATAAAAAACCACAAATTTTTTTATAACTTCTTCTCGATGTAATGCGTGTGGACTGGATAAGTTACTCTATATTTGATGTCTCTGCCCACTTGTTTCGTAGACGCACGGGCTTTGCATAAATACTTGACGTACATGGAACAGCGCCAAGAAGAGATGCGAGGCGGCTTCTTTTTCGGCTTAGTATCGCTTACAAAAGAGTAGTTATCAATTATCAGCAAGGGTCTGCTCTTTTTCGATAAGCCGAACTTGGCGTTCAGCTCGAAATTCTCCGAAAGAGTTTGCGGACTGTGTTGATACGGGCTAATTAAGTAGTAATCTGGAAGAGAAGGAAAATAAATGTTGATTTGATTAAAATCTGGTTCGGTATGTCTGCTGATTAGGCTAGTTATATGAAAAATGATTGTTCGAATTATTTGAATCAGAAAGTGTAAGAGGAAAAGGAGTAAGCACTTTTTAAGCGATATACCTTGTAACATACGTTAACGGATATAATACTTTTAGGTTGGCTGAACATAGGGAAGAAAACTTGCCGGAATAGGTTCTTGCATTTCTATTTCCAAATTTATTTTGTACAAGATTTCTTAGTATTAGCAATTTGCATTGCTTCTCCAATCGCTAAAAACCCTGTATGTTTTACTGATAACGGCCCCATTTGCAGTCAAGTTCTGGAGCTTATCGTCCTGTGCATGATACCGTACAAATGAGGCTGCTGGCGACTGATAAGGTTCCGGTGCCGCTGGCACCTTAAATGGCTGTATATTGGGCATATTTATAGATTCTGTGCTCGGTATTTTATCAGCAATTAAATTTATAATTTTGGTCTGACAATAAACTTGACAACTGGTCAAAATGTCCTTGTGACGTCGCTTGATGTGACTCAGAAAATTGCCGGTCGACTTGGTGGTGCCGGAAATAATGCCCAAACAAGTCGTGCAAGTGGCCTGTATTCCTCCAACTGTTTTCATATTGGGTTGTATATTGTTGTAATACTTTCCATCAAGTATCTTCGGCAACGAAGAAGGTTTACGGAATTCATCATCGGACAAAGACTTCTTTCTTGCTGAAATACAAACGAAAATCGAGTTAGTATTAGGCGAGAATTTTGAAACAAAATTAAATACTACATCGCCCCAACAGAGATTTTACTCACATACATAAGATACAAAATTAATTCTCGAAAACAATGCAACTTCAACAAGAAAGCGAAAAAAGTTCTTTATATTTTGCTTATATATTTTAAACCAAAACTATGTGCGTGCTGGGCTGGACTAATGGGACTCGTGTATTCTATTTATATTCGCCTAACAGGGAAACCATGCGCAGCAAATTTCCCTTAGACTCGTCTATAAAGTCGGGCGACATTTCGACGAGGCTGTCCGTCTTCACTTCCGGTTCGTGAGTATGTGGCGAACCGGCAATTCTTATGGAGATGTCATCGTTAACCTTTGACGTGACGACAGTGGCGCGGCAGCCATACTTCACATACCGCGAACATCGCCAGAATATGTTCTTGTGACTCTGTCTGTTCTCCACGTAGCGGTAGCCATTGTAGATGAGCATCACGCGACCGCGCTGAGTCGTCGAGTACTGTATATAAGTGGTTGTGTTCTTGTCCTCGTAGATGTACTTCAAATCTGCAAGAAGTGGATAAAATAAAGAATTTGTTAGGTTTCACAAACTAAGCGGTCGCAAGCCAAAAGCGACATTTTAAAGTAACAACCTTAAAATGACTTAAATAGTATGGAGGTTTTAAAAATTTATTGATAGAAAATAACAAAACACATCAAATAAGTCATTTAAAAGCGTCTTTCCCCAGTAAGTTTGCGTGGGAATGTAGACATAGTCCGAATCTTGTGCTGGATGAATTGCAGTACCTTCCTCTCATCGATATCTTCACCGCGCATTTGGAAGACTTGTACTACATGCGCTGCATCAAAATTTACAAATGAAAAAGAATATTAATTATGTGATCGGGTAGAAAGCCTTGTGCAACAGATAGCCGCGATATTTACTTATGACGGACTGCAGCAGATCACCTTCCAGGAGCAACATACGCTCCTTCAACTTACAGCGAGCCACATTCTCCAGCACATCCAGGCCAAAGACTAGTTCACTTAAGCGCGAGGTATAAATGCAGGCATTGGGTATGAATATCTGGGCCAGATCGTGTTTGGAGACATACACGCGACTGCCTGCGTGCAGAGGAATTTTACTGGAATCACACGGTGGTTTTATACCTCCAGGCACATTTCTTGGTTTGGCTGCAAATACAACGGTAATTCGCCATAAATAAAGCAATTCTATTAGGTAGTATTAAAATGCTTATATGGGATAGGAACTAGCCACGTAGGTAGCAAGTTCCTTAAATGAAACACACATCTATATCTTCTGCTAGGCAATTCTTTATTCAACACTGCGCCCGCTTTAGAAGTGGCTTTACAAAACAAATGCACCGATCTAAATAAGTCAATTCCACCTTGCTCCAGCCAGACAATTCGGTGCTCGCTATGTACACACGCAACGCTATGCCTACAAGTGCAAAAACTTTAATTAAATTTACATTATAGGTACATCAATTATATTTTACTCTGCTATATTCCGGTACAGCTACATATTTCAAACAAATATTTATCACTTCAACAATTTTTCTCACTGCATTAGAAAAACATCCTCACTTGCTGGGAAAACCTTTTTCGCGACGCATACGCAAATCAGAGTTGCTTTTTCTAGCTTGACAACAACACGTAGGGCTGCAAAATTGTCAACCAAAAAACCAAACACTGTTCCGCACGGTTTGATTTTTTTGTATGTGTGTTTTCAAAATTGTTTCAATTTCTTTAATGTTTTATCATATTTCTAAATATTTTGTTCAATATCATGGGAATAAAAATATGTTCTGCATCTGCAATAAATTGCATTTCACCAAAAGAGAACTTCTGCAGGCAAAGTTTAATATATTTCAAGATTTCAGAACATGAATGTTGTATATGACTTCCACCATATTACTATTCCAACTGACATATTGTTTTTGAGAATTAAGGCATAATAATGATCGGGATACCCAAAGTACATACATAGTGTAATAATATATATTATTGATAATATTACACTATGAGCATACCTTGTTAATGTGCCTTGCGGGATACCAATGTTCCGGTTACATTTGACGACATTAAAGGTTCTCATATCGTTTGTTGTTTTGAAATTTGAATTTTTAAGAAAATTGATTTTGCATACAAATGCAGTCTCACTCAGTGCTTTGGTAAATGGAAAAAGTGTCAAATTTTTCAGTGCAAGAAATTCATTGCAATCTCCATTGGGTGGAGACCGATTTTTTTATTCTGGTAGAATTTTTCACATGTAATATTACTTCTTTTATGAGATGAATTTCTAACAGAACAAACAACGACAGCACTGCTTGGCAACTTCACAACATTTTGTCCTTTATTTTGCAACTGGTGCACTCAGTGCAGCCCTGGCAGACGCTTAGTTATTCACAAATTTTTTGATTTCTTATAAGTTTAGTGCAAAATTTTTCAGATTATTAATTTTAACGTGAAAACTTGTTAAATTGAGTAATTTAAATCGCACAGATTATGTTATGTTATGTAAACATATTTATTTGGAAAAAGTGATGTGCATAAAGGAAATAACAAGACGGGAAAACATTGCCCAATTGTAATTTCTGAATCAAAAAACAAATGGTAGGAACACATAACTGATTAAAGTGATCAACATTGATCGATATTTAGAAGCTTTTTCAAAGCTGGACATTTAGCTACTCATCATAATATTTTAAAGTACGCGTGGAGCGCCCACCAGCTGAGTGTGCATTGGAGATTAGTTTGTATTAGAAAATAAAATTGTAGTTATACCAAAGAAAAAGTTGCGCCTTTTACTGGTCCTCAGTGGCAATCTCTAGTCATGTTGTGTAACCAATCGTAGTGGCAAAGTGTAACCTGGTTTGTGGTTGTAATTGCAGATGCGAAGTACACTTTGGCGGATAGTAAGGCGTCGTCGTTATTAAGTCTGCCTCAGAAAAGGAGCTGCTTAGTCGATCTGCATGTCTGTTTTACACGTAGCTTGCGCGGAAACAATCTGCTAACCATCAACGGCAAGCCGTTTACATTGAACCGGCGCATCAAAGATGCCTGCTACTGGGAATGTGTGAAGCTGCGCTGCAAATATACAAGATGTCCTGCGCGCGTCATAACGAAGTATGATCAGATCGCCTCGCTGCGTGGACAGCACAACCACACGTGAGCATGAGCACCAGCGAGTGAAGGGTGAGCTGCAACAGCACTAAACTCTCACTAAGGGTACCCATAGGAACTAGCCGCAGAATATTTAAGGAATAAATCTCAATTTAGAGAAGAAATTTTTAATTTGTTGTTTTTCCTACACGACTTGGATAGAGAATTATGTACTGGTTTTTTTTTTTAATTCTCGCTTACGTTTGCCATTGGTATTTTTACAGGTGCTGATTGTTCAACAGCCATTTGGCTCGAAGCGGAATTCACATATGTACCAAATCGACGTGGCGGTCTAAATCTGATATACAACGGTTACCTCTACACCTCTGAACGCAAGTACAATACCACAACAAACTGGGTCTGCAACAAGAACAGCAATACGTCGCTTCGGTGTCCAGCGCGTTGCACCACCGCCGGCAACAATAGCATTAAGCTCAGCCGCAGACAGCACAATCACTCCCCAGTCAAGCACTTTAGCAAGTATCACGAAGAATGGCTGCATTCACCCAAAGAAATGTAAAATTTCTAGGTGAGAGTTACGCTGCTGTCACCCACTGTAACATAAACGCAAGTTGCTCTTTTTACATAAAACAAACCAAACAAATTTTTATAGTCTTTCTACACAAGGAGAATATAGTTGAAAGTGTATAAATAAATATATTTTATAAAGGGCAATGTAATCTGTTGATTTAGATAAAAGTTCTGGTCATCCTTTGCTATGTCCTGCTACCGATTTTTCATAATACATATTAATTTGTTTGGAAATTTGTATTTTTCCAGATGCTATTGCTTCTACGAAAATGCGATCCACCGCTAGCGGTTACACACTCATCAACGATTACCGCTTCGTTATAAGCTCCCAATCGGCCAATAAATATTACCTCAAATGTGCGAACTTTCGGGCGAACTGTCGTGCCAGGGCCATAAAGCACAAAGACACGTTAAGTGTAAGCGTGCGCAACGCAACACATAATCATACATTGGAAGATCCGTTAGGGTAGTTTCACAATCAACATCAACAGCCGCTGTCTGCAGCTGCTAGAAAAAGCACGAACTAGTTCTGGTCTGTTGCCTGAAAACGAAATAGAATAAAATGTTAAGTCTGAGCAAAACATCTCGCAGCAAACTTGTGTTTATTTCTCTATTGTCATCCTGATTTTCCCGCATTGCAGAAGTGATATTTCGCCTCATCTCCCGTTCATATCTAATGTTAATTATTTTTCTATTTTCAGTTTGCTGCTTGCCCCGTGTACAGTACGTCAGGTCACGTCGCGGAACCCAGCTCGTATATTATAAGGGCAACAGCTACACGCCCAATGAGAAGCCGCATCCAAGCCTTAAGTCGCGTGACTGGAAGTGCTCCATGTACCACAAAGCCAAGTGTCGTGCGCGCTTGGTCACCAAGTTTACGAGCTTGGGGGATCTGATTCATGTGACGCCAGCTAAACACACGCACTCACCCATGTTTGTGGCGCCACCGGAAGAGGAAGAGTGGAAACTCCCAAACACCGCCGTTTGAACGCAGAACCGTGCGAAAACTTGGACAAGAGCCAAAAGTACAAGTTTGAATTTATACCTAAGCTAAATATAGAAACATACATACACTAAGGATCCGAAATAAATCAACTTTTGCTACTTTGTGTTACATTACCATGTTAAAGTAAATGCTTGTCATCATCCTCTGCCACATTGTGATAATTTTGAATTTGCTAATAAGTGCTCCCTCTTTGCAGACGCGGAATGTGCGAAACATCAGCCTGAAGTGACGACATTTGATAAGTCACTTTGGGGAACAGCAGCAAGGGAACCCGACGACATGTCTGTTGAAATACTGGAGACTACGGCAGCGAAGAACATGAATCTACGATTCATACCTGGACAACGTGGTAAATCACTGCTTTGTTTCGGCAATTACGCCTTTGCCAAGAATGTGGTGTGCGGCAACACAACTTACTGGAACTGCCGCAGTCGACGCGCTGGCATGAAGCCCTGTCGCGCCAGAGTGAGCACGGTGAAACAGGCTAACGGTCTTTTAAAGGTGTGCCTAACCAATTCTGTGCATAATCATCCGCCATCGCCGCGTGTGCTGCGCAAATTGAATAAAATTGAACCGAAGCTAGTCGAATTAAAAGAATAAAAAAAAGTTTTGGGATAATTGCATTTGTGTTTTTTTGTTGTTGTATACATTCAAAGCATATTTTCCCACCGAATTAATTGTACCTTCTCTAACACTGTTCCGTTTTTCCTTGCTTTTTCCACAGAAAGCAGTGTGGCAGTGTACGCTGCAACTTCGCGCGGCCGCGTGCAACTCATCTACGGCGGACAGCCCTTCATATTCGAGAAGAACCTAAAACTGCCATCTGGCGAAGAGAAGAAATATTGGCGTTGCAACCAGTGGTGGAATCAGAAGTGTCGATCGCGTGTGTTTAGCATCAACGACACAGTGGTGCCACTGAACCGCTACCATACACACGAGGAGATCGTGAAGCGAAAGAAACGCACACGCAGGAATCCACCAGCTGGCGGAGGAGCCAGCGCTGTCGCGGACAAAAAATCGAAAGCATCCACACCATTGGGTGGCAGCGCAGCTGGTAGCACAACCACTACCGCTGGAGCCATTGACGTTGCGGAACTGGGCATGCATTTAAAATATGAGGAAATCGTCGCAGATGTCACTGCGATCGTGGAGCCCGCGGCGATCACCCTGACTAAGGATATAAAGAAATAACTTTTAAATCATAATAATCAACAGCGTAGATTTTTTTTTAATATGGAATAAAGTAAAAGAGCTTCGCATATTTTAAAAATAAAGTCAATTTAATGGAGCTGTGAATTGCCTTAGCCTCTACAATAAAACATAACACAATTAACAGCTATCTTTTCGTTCCATCTACTCGCTATATAATTTCAATTTGTTTGTCATTCCAGCAAAGACAAGTAAGGCGCTCCATACCACAAAGCAATTTCACTTCACAACGGGCCAGCGCGGTTCTCTTAAGCTCGTACACAGTGGCTATCAATTTGTCAAGTTCATGCAGAACTCCAAGGGCACCAAGTGGATCTGCGCGACGCGTTCCTCGACGAAATGCCGCGCGCGTCTGCGTACCACAAAAAGTAATGATCTGGAAATACTCTGTCCCGAGCATAATCACGATAGTCCTGGTACCAAAAACCGTTGTAAAACCAAAGCAAGCAATAGCAAGTAGACTGCGTATGGCAAAACTCGCAAGAAATACATGAACTTGAAATGCACATGGCTACGGATTTCATTTCAACAAATTGGCACATGTGAACAGTCCTTCAAATATGAGTTGTATGTTCAGTTACACAATAATTGCACAAGCCTACAGCAGACATGCGATTAAACTCAAGGATAATTTAAATCACATTCTTTTAATTTTTAGTCTATTTCTAATAGTCTTTATAGTCTAATTTCGATTTTATTATCTATGGAAATGTCCCACCAACATTTTTAGGTGGTTCAAAGTTCTTACAGCGATAAATTTAAGTAGATGATTTAAATTTTCAAGCAATGGAGGAATGCGAATTAACACCTCTACCTGAATGTTGGCGTTGTTAATCTAAATTGTTGTGCTTCAAGTTGAGGCAAAACCATTGGAGACAACCGAAATCTCGAAAAAGATCGCCTTATTTGGTTGACTTCCGCAAACAACCAAAAATTAATATAAATTTGTCATTACATTTTCTCATAGATGTAATGTTTTGGAAGTGATTCCTAATAAAAATTTTGCATTCCTTTATTGAATATTTTTTTGTAATTTCACCCCCTCGGATTACAGATAGAGGAAGATTTTTGTTGCACTTATAATTCAATGGTCTCGTTCACTTCGCTATGCACCACGTCGAAGCACGATTCGCACATCCAAACCCCGCTGGGACAGTCCGCGCAATAGGTTCTGATTTTCTGCAGAACATTCATGCCTACTCCTTTATGCCGATTCTTCAGGCAATGCACACATATACCCTTCAGTCGGGGCTTCTTAATGACTCTTAACTGATGATTGTTGGCAGAGGTTTTGACAATGAATTCGGGACCTTTCAGTATGCTGCATGATGAGGTCAACTGAGGTGTGGCACTTAGAACTGCGCCCAAGCTCTGTCCAACCTCCTTCTGCACCGGCACACTTACATCTGCACTTCTGTTGCTGTGGTGTCCTATTTTTGGCGGCTTTTGATGAAGTCGCTTCGGCGTCCTCGTAAGTAGACGACATTCTTTATTGAGAATTCTGCCTGCAACTGGAAAAGAGGAAGCAAAAGTTTTACTATAAGCATTGCGCGATTAGCGTTTCATTGCCCAACCAACATAAAATAAAAACTGCAACATTTCAGAGTGTGTTCTAACCGAAGTATATTTTCATTGCGTTTGTTTTTTGGTTCGCGGCTCGTGATTGTGCACGCCACGTACGCTTACAAATGCTTTTGCTTTCGTTGTTATGGCCGCCAGACAGCGCGTCTTGGAGTAGGAGGTACACCGCCAGTGCACAACACAAGTGCCGCCATTCTTCGAGTGCAAGGAGTATGTGTGGCCGTCGTATATCAATTGACCTCGGAAGTTGTATGAATAGGTTATCAGTGGACTTTTATCTGCAAGGAGAATGCATTTGATCTTCATGAAATCTTGCTTGTGCTTTGTACAAATGTACGTAATTAACAACATAAACACATTTTCAGTACCAAAATGTTTTATTTTAGTGAGAAGGAAGGCAATAATTTTAAGAGTTTGCTATCCATGGTATAATAATCACACTATTCAACCATTCGCAATTTTGCCATCAAGTCATATTTGTGCAAAAAAGCAATTGCTAATAAGAAGAAAAACGTGCTGGAAATCGATCCCTCAAATAGTATAAAAAAATTTCATAAATTATGCGAGCCGTAACTTTGATGCTGATTAGTGTAATTACAATATGCTTCCTTCTTCCTTTCTTTGTTCACTTTTGCAATACTTCATATTTTTCTCGAGTTTTCGTTGCTCATAGACAAATTTTAAGGAGCCCTTCTTACGGCGTTCCTTCAATACCACATGATTGTGGTCCTCATCCACAATCGAGACACGATCGCCGGACGGATTGGTCCGTACTCTAGCCTTGCATCTGAAGCAGAACACAAACAGGTCAACTTTAAGTTCGAAAGACTAGAGTCCAAGAGCACTCACTTCAGCGGCCGAAACTGGACGCAACGCCAATAGATGGTGCCGCCCCGCACGCGGTGCCGAGTGTATGGGTAGCCGTCCAATACGAGCTGGTAGGTGCCTTTCAGACTGGTCCTATACTTGACGCGATTTTGATCGACTTTGGCCTGGCAGAGCATTGCATCTGTAAATGTGAGAAGCATATAATGTGTAAGTATGGCATAGCGTTTAGCTGCTGTAGATAACCCCTTCCAGCGGAGCGAACTCCGTGCTTTGCATTAATTTAATGGGATGTTTTCAGGAAAAATATGCTTTCTCTATTTCTTTTTTGTGGGTGAATGCTGCCCTCTTTACAATTCCAACTACTTAAGCTACTCTAAGGTTTAGTCGTGTAGCAGCATGATTGATGTGTGTAGGAGATCGTGCTGCGCGTGCAAGTGCGGTTGCTGTACTATGCCGCCGCTTGACCGCACATTACGCGACAACTGCAGCGCCATTGGCACTGTGCGTCGACTCAACTTGATGCGAGGCAGGCTTCTGCCAATGGTCCCCGCACTGCCAGCGCCGCTGTGTGACATCAGACGACTGCGATCCATCATTTTTTCAATTTTTTCGGTATGCGGTGGATGATTGTGTTCGCCACCCGACAGCGTCTTAAGCTTGCCATTCTCCAGCACGCAGCGTGAACGACAGCGCTCTACTTGCAACCGCTTCGAGTAGTTGTGACAGCGCCAGTACTCCTTGTTGTTCTTCCGGCTGTGACAGTTGTACAAGAAGCTGTTGAGCACCAGACACGGTGTGGCCCAGGGGCTTTCAATGAAGAGTAGTTCAGTGTCTGCAAATAAAGGGTGATAAAAGAGGAGAGTGCAATTAGTTTGGGCGTCATATTTGCTGCATTACACGCGGATTAAAACGCTCAATAATTGCACAAATTGTTTACATTTTTATTTTCAACTAGTATTTTTATTTGGTGCCACTTCTACAGGATAATATACTCTGAGCGTTCACCTCTGTCGTTGGCTGCCACATCATTTACGATTAGTGTGGCTTTATGTCAATGCCTGATGAAGACGGCACATACAGTTTCAAATCTTTTCTGATCCTGTCAATGCTGGATACCTCAATGAACTCAGCAATTTTGTTATCATCCGCTTTGATCTTTATATAGTCCTCTAGATCCTCCTCTATATTGTAAAGTGGGCGTTCTCCGATGCGGCGTATGTGATCCATGTGGTTGTGCTGCCGACGGGCCGCTACCAATTCATTTCTCTTTGTTATGACTACCGCTTTGCAGCGTAGCTTCAACACGTCAATGCAACGCCAGGTTGTGTGACCATTCGCTTGCGTTAGCTTCTTGTTATAGATGTAGCTATTGTAGACAAGTTGTGCATTCTTCTTCTGGCTGCGTATAAATTTTATTTCACCTAAAACGAGTATACAAGTGGAGAGCAATTTAGGACTAGATTTCACGCCAAGCCAGACTTACATAACTAGACTTTTTCTTTTATCATTTTAAAGGATTATATTGAAACACAATTGGAGGAAGGCATGCTTTTTATTAATGCGATTCAATGGATTTCTTATGGAAAAATACTGCCGCAGAATTACGGGAAGCAGCGCTAGTTCCAAGACCTTATTTGAGCGATGTTGGGAATTCCATTCTACCCAATCTTATCGATTCTAAAAAGAGATCGAGAGCGTTAGTTTTAACAGTTTTAACTACCGAATTCAATTTATCTGAACACACCAACTGGAGAGGGGTGATGCGCAGATGCCTCTTAAATTATGTACATACATACATATAGATTTTTGTCTCCATGCAATCCTGTGATGAAATATAAAATCAAATAGTCAATTTTATAATTTGCAGGATACATTTTATATTTATTTTCCCTCCAGAGCACTTTATGACAAATTTAGGATACACATATTTCTTTTGCTTGTTTATGATTTCGCTATTTTTACTAATAGGAATGCACTTTTCTCTCGTTGGTCACATTTTGCAAAGGGTTCTGCAAGACTTTTTCGACATACATATTTAACAAATTAAGATTTTGTTTACAACCGATCACATTGATTGGTTTGTTCTAATTTTTAAAATATGCATTTGTTATACCAATCTCATTTTTTCAGCCATTACAATTTGTAATCAAAACTTTTGTACATGTATATAAACTTATATGCATGTAATAGCACAACCATTTTCTCTTCTTCTTATTTCACTTAAGCAGCATGTTAAATTTTTACCATTGTTGCATTTCATACCAAAGGAAAGTGGAGCTTTTACCAAAAAACAACTGTTCATCAACTGATTGGTCCCAATAGATTTTCTGTGGCATAGAATTTCCGAATGTTACTTGATTTTGTGCTTTTCTACTCAAACTAAATCTTATCCTCCTACTTATATCTTATTTATCAGATGGAAGATAACTTATAACCTCTTATAATACTGAAAAGCGGTCCAAGCCATCAATAGTTAATTAATTTATTTGAACATGTCCACGTGAGAAATTAATTTCATAAAATAAGTGCCATGCATCTTTTTGTAAGATAAATTTTAAAGATAGTCCGCTTTTACACGATGCGACTCGGCCCCGGCGATTTTTTCGCATTCCGCTTTGAAATCGCGCATAGCTTTTACACGATGCGACTCGCTGGTGTCGAGCATTTTGACACTAGAGTCTGCAGCTGGTTTTATTTCTGTAATTTGTAAACATTTAAAGCACTTATTCCACTCTTTGCTCATTTTTTTCTTTATATTTACTTTTATGCGTAAAGTTCTGTAAATTTTTCAGTTTATTTGCAATACGTATTCACTCCATTTCAAGTTTTAATTTACAGTCGACAGCGCGAAGCTCGAAAACGAATAAAGAGGAACGTCAGAAAATCAGAAAATCGCAGCACAATCGCTGCCCGAGCGATTTTGCGCGTTCCCCTGTCGTTTCACCCCTCTTTCCTACATTCTTCCGTGTCTCCGGGGCCGAGTCGACTCGTGTAAAAGCTATGCGCGATTTCAAAGCGGAATGTCAAAAAATCGGTAGAGCCGAGTCGCCTCGTGTAAAAGCGGACATAGTTGCTTGTAGCAGAGACATACGACATATAATTTCTCTGATTCTTCTCGTAGAAGTAGGCTGTATTCCTAAACGTACTTATGCAAAGCAGTGCTGCGCTCCCAATGCTCTACTGATTTGTTTTCTGAGTGCTACTGCGATGCATTGCATAAATCAGGTTGGCACCACTTTTTAGTTTGGGAACGCACTTGATGCTCAACATTGTTTTCACAAAGTGGAAATTGTAAAAAACTACATATTCAAAACATTTTTACATTTGAGTAGCGAATAAATTCCCAGCAACGCTAAATTAATTGTAAAATTGAGAAAAAGGAGGCGAAATTTAATCGCGTCCTAAAAGTTTCAGTGAAGCCGAAAAAACATAACCTAAATAATCACAAAGCATCAACTAAATTTGTGATGAGCAGTTTGCGCTTATGATGCTTATCGACAACTTGATGCCTGCGTTTAGGAACAGGGTGTACGTGCAAACTTTTTATGTTTGCGTTTAGGAACATGCTGCTTTGTACTTATGCAGCGCAACTGACGTTTAGGAATACACCCGTATTTAATTTATTCACTTATCTAAAAAATAATATCAACAGCTAAATTCATGGCAACAGAAATCCTTTAATGCATTACTTTTTTACAGAAAAAACAAACTTTACACACTAAATACAAGAGTCAACTCAAAAATCACAAATTTTAAGAGGATAAAAATTGTTTATGTAAAAATGATTGCAATATTTAAAAAATTTTAGTCACTATAAAAGAATTTGATTGTAAAGGCTTTGCAGTCCTTTTTAATTTATATTTTCAAAGCACATATCAAAATAATGCAGTTGACAGAACTCACTTTCTTAATTAAAGTATAAATCAAATAATGCACCACCAAATGTATTATTTATAACATTAGTAGCGGCATTACTCAAAAACCAAACTAATCGGTAGTTCTAAAGCAGTGGTTTTAACGCATGGTCTGCGGAGCAAATGGAAAACCAAGTAAAAGCCCGCGGCAACAATAAGGTTGAGGGCCACTGTTCTAGAGCACATCGATAGCAGTCTAGCCGACCCTGTATAAGCCAGAAGCTAATAAATTATGAAATTTTTGTACGTTACATGTGCAATTGATGGGATAAAAAATTTAGCTTTTAGTTAACCTCCAACTTAGTTTGAAATTCGTATCAACAAAACAGACTTCGATATTCGCAGAGTGGAATAAAAGCACGTTCAAACGAACAATACAAGCAAACATTAGATTCGGCAGAACTGCCGTTGATCTTCACAATTTTTTCAAAATGTGCTAACCAACATCTAACATAACAGCTTGAAATTTAAGACCTCGTAAATATTTATCTGTAAAACATTAACCTTAACATTTTCTATTAATAGATTAAAATGTTATTCCAAATAAACTGTTGTGTAAACCATACATAGAGTCCTTTAACCAACACAAAAGTTGCAGATGCTTTCCAGTAAAATATTTAGCGAGCCATGAAGTAAAAAAATATACATAACCCCTAGTATCCATGTGCAATTTCTCAGTATATGTAAATATTTGGATACTTATTAAGGTTACATTAGTTATTAAATAGCTTGTTACAGAAAAATTAAACATGGAACCAGAGGCTACTTACAAAAAAATTAAACTTACCATGTAAAAATTTTTTTTCGTAGTATACAAACTTGAAACAACACATCACTACATGAATTTGTCATAAAATTAACACTATTACACCGAGCACATTCGCCGTCTCATCGGAATAATCACAAATATGCAAGTTTTATAACCATCATTGCATATTCACTATTTAGCAGTTCTACGTTAAACAATAGAACTAATGTTTTCTTTTTCTTCGCAAAATATTTAATTTCATGTTTACTTACTCACGTTCTTAATTACTCCGGAATTAAGTTTATGTATGCGATACCTTCTCTTTATCGATGTATTTACCATAGTAACTCCTTTAAAACAACTTGGTGGTGTAAACTCAAACTCAACAACGCGTTACCGACAGCGAACGTGCTAAACAATCACTCGCGACAAAAAGGAAAAAAAAGCCCGTAGACATGCTATCGAAAATATGCCTTGGACTACAAAAACGACTGAGAGGAAATATACATTCCCATTAACACGCCCGGAACGTACAAACTTACATATAAAAATCAATTTCTATTCTAAATTTCGTTGATGAGAGCACATCTTAACCGTGGAATTTTTACGGCTCGTTTTTCAACGGCCAACCTAGTTTAAGATGAACTCTTCAACATGGAAGCGGCTGTAAGCGA
Source organism: Neria commutata (assembly GCA_963457695.1). Taxonomy (NCBI): domain Eukaryota; kingdom Metazoa; phylum Arthropoda; class Insecta; order Diptera; family Micropezidae; genus Neria; species Neria commutata. The sequence goes on from OY735245.1 coordinate 5,157,562, forward strand.
GATGTTGTTTAAACTAGTGATACAATCGATCTGTAACTTACATTTCAACATTTGTTAATTTAACAATCAATCAGGCTACAAATTTTTAAAACATCTGAATAGTAATAAAGAACATTTCGCTTGCAACCACACCACCGTGCTTTCACAGAGCACTGGGGCCACATCTAAGAGCGGTGGCCTCCAATTTGTTAATGGGATTTCAACCAACCTTGTGCATCGTTATTCGTCTGATCAGCAGATTCCACGTATGAGTCCGAAAAGGAAGTCTGCTGTTTTACTATAGCCTTCGAAGTGGTCGCACTGGCAGCGGAAGCATTTCCGCCACCCGTAGTGCTAGCCGTTGTATTTGCAGGAGCAGCCCCGGCATCTTCGTTTTCTGTAAAGTAACTCTCGTCATACCGCAACTCGCCGTACGAGTCATCCTCTACATAAGACGCATCGTGTTCAGCTTCTCCAGTTTCCTCAGTATAGTCCGGTTCCGATTTCGTGGGTAGTTCAATGGGCAAGTCAATGTACTCCGGTTCAGACTGTTGCAAAGGCTTGGTTTCGGTGGCTACTACGGCTGTCTGTATGGAGATTTGTTGTGTGCTTGCCGTTGTCTCCGGCACATCGAGCGGATCAATTGTACTTTTGGTGCGTTTAATATGCGGCGCACTGCCTACACTGCGCTGAGCGGACCTTTTATGGGTTACCACTGCTGTTGTAGTGATGGGAGTGCTAGCAGCTTGTTGCGGAGGCTGCTGCTGGCTTTGCTGCAGATGTTGCGACTGTTGGGCGATTGTTTGTTGAGGCGGTGCAGCAGTTGCTTGTATGACTATTTGTGTGGCCTGCTTGTTATCATCGCCGGAATCCTCTACAGTTTCTATTTTGTACGACCGCGCCGTTGAGGTGCGTTGCCGCACGCGCGGTGAAGCTATTTGCGGCGTGGGTGTCGAGGGTTCTGCTGGCGATTGCGATGGCGGGGGATCACTCTGCAAATCGTGAAAAGATGAATAAACTTACTACATCCCAATAATAAAAATTTACTGAGCTTGTAGTTGTGTATTCGAGGGATTTTTAAAATCGATTCGACTTTTCGAACTGGCAACTATGATCATATTTAGCATCAAATATTTTCCACAAAACGCAATGGATTTTGGTCTAGGAAACTTGTGACTTTAATGCAAAAGCAAACCAGTGTGTTTTTTTGTTGTGTATGCAAAAGGTGGAAAAAATTTAAAATTTCCCATAACAAAGAAATTTCATTACTGAGAGTAGTCAGTAGATCTTTTCTCTCGAATACATACACACGCAGCATATGGGAAAAATGGCGCAAACCTGCGCGTACCCAAGCTTACTTCGCTCTTTACGCATGTTGGTTTTTTCAGATACTTACATCGGTCAACCCCTTTATCTGTAGAGCCTCTGCTGTACTTATGAACGCTGGTAAGGCTTCTTGCTTAACATTAACCTCTCCACAATACATGAATTGGATGAGGTCTTTCAGCGCCGTATGGCTTACATCTTTTAAAAACACTGATTAAAAAGAATTACATGAATTAAAAACAGTTCTAATCTCCGCACCAATTGGGTGCGATTTTTAGCTTGCTCACCGAAAGCGTGTTGGTTGGCTGGCATTTGTGTGAACATTTTGCGAAAGTAGGGCGAACAGACAGACAACACCAGTCGATGTGCCTTTACGAATTGGCCCTCCGCTGCGAGCGTCACATCGACCAAATCACCACGGCACAGAGACTCATGGAACCCCGCCGAGAGGTTGCTGTTGAAATTATTCCAACAAAGCGAAAATTGCTCGTCGTCCGCCATATTGGGTGGCAATGTAATTTCGCAGATCGATCAAATTTTATGTATCAGGAGCTGAAAAATATAGTATTTCGTGTAATCTCTTTTAATTAAAATAGATGTGTGCGGCATTTTCGTGTTTACTAATTTGTTGTTATTAAAAAAATAAAGAGGGAATTAATTTTTCACCGAAAGCAAAAAACTGGGAAATTTACGGGTTTTTAAAACAACGAAAACGTTAAATACATAACCGTTTAGGCATTTATTTCCTCTTCTACGAGTTAATAATGTTTTACATTAACACTTACGAACCTTATTCTTTCTGGGATCAAAATTTATTTTCTGGTTACATTTACTTTCTATTTTAATATTTCGCAGAAAACGCGGCGCACAACATCCCAAAGTGCAAAACTGTTCACAAGTGATTCTTCGTTTCGACCAAATCGTTTTCGTCGGAGGTTAGCATGTACAGAAAATTCCGCTTCCGAAATGGAAAAATTTAGAAGAAGGTTTTTCATTGGCTGTTCCGCAGCGTTCTCAGAGCTGCCGGGTAGCGTATACAGCGTTGCATATGTAGTACTATCCAATCTAGTTGCATTTTCGTAGGGTTGCACTTGATGGTCTCTTGAACAAACACGCGGGACGAAAGCGTTGAAGTTGAAAAACAGTTGAATTCTGCGGCAGTTGATATATGAAAAATGCATATAGACTATTTATATATATAATTTGTATGGTAAATTTGCCAGGGGGAGGAAGCTTGCAATACTTGCGCCAAAACTCAAGGCCTAAACACTTCTGTGAGTGAAAAATGAAGAGCCGCAATATGAAAAATATTTAATATAGAGTAGTTTTTCTCAAAATCTGAGTATGATAAATTGCTGTAGGAAATTTTATTATCTTTAGAACCACTGAAGCAATTAGTTTGGTAAATAATTAAACAAAAATTATTTCGTTGTAGTTATTTAAGGGTTTATTGTCCAGGTAAGGTGCCATGACAAACTGTACATATTTTGAATATAACGAACCAGTTTTTGAACATATAAATATATTTATTCGAAACTGAATTTTAATCTGGATTTCCCACATTTATTTCAACATGATATTGGTTGGTATTTAAGGAAATGTGGGATAAGGGAAATATTTTTTTAATAGTTATATGGTTGAAACATTTGGTGTGAATATAGGCATTGAGTATTAAATCAAAAGTTAGTTTAATTAATTGGACTCTCATAAAATGAAATTATAGTATATTATTAGACATAATTCGAAGTTTCTGTTATAAAATATTTGAATACACATATTTTAGTCATAATTTTTCAGTAATTACCTACAATTTGACAAACTTCTTCATTTATTCACAAAAAATTTAAAGAAATGTTGAATCAATTAATATCGATTCTTGAATTTGAAAACAACCATTCCAAAAACAAAAATCCGGTCGTTTCCCTTAATTCCAATTTAGGATTTCTATGGAATAATTCTCGGAATACAGAATTGCTAGTAAAGGAATTGCTAAGGTAATCCTTTTTAAATGAAGTATTCCTTTGTTGAACTAATTGGCACTTATTAACTCAAGTAGGAACAGCAAAATGAAAAAAAACGAAAATTATTTAATAAATGTTAATCATTTTAAAAATGTAAATTAATTAAAAGGTTGCAATATTTATTTACTTTAAACATATATACATATATGCTTGTATTGCAATTATCATAGCTTTTTCTAGAAGCTCATACAAAACCTCGTTAAAATTTCTGTATAAAATCAAATTCTTGTGTAGCAGTTGCAAAGTAGTTTTTACCGAAACATAATACAAATACAATAATATACAAATACTCTGTTATTTACCGTGAAATGTTCGAAACTTGTATCTAGCAACAGAGTAAAAATAGGAAGCGCAATAAATTTGACAAATTTCCTCAATGATGGTAATACAATTTCTATGTAAAGTGCAAAATATATAATGCATATACTAATGTTAATTTTGTATACGTTCTTCGTGTTTTCTGTATTTTACAGTATTGTATAAGGGCAATTTACACCAAGGGAAAAATGAACAGACGGTTGCGTTTCCTGCAATTTTTGCCAATGTGGTAATAGTCTTATAAAATCTCTGTCAATTTCTACACAGCTGTTTTTGACGTTTCCTTAGGAGTATTACAGATTGTTTTTCTTTTTTGTTGGGTGCGGGGAGGTTATGAGGTTTTTAAGTGTTAAAGCTTAAAGCGATGGTGTAATAGAAGAGAATAATGGAACAGCTTACCGGGTACGAAGAAACAGCCAGCGTTACAGCGAGCAAACGGCGAGTTTCCACCACTGCCAAAGCTCTGATAGCACTTACGGGAGGTGTGGGGATCGGCTTAAGTGTTGTGTGTGCTTCCTTTGTCGCGCCCGCCTTTCGACGCATTTGCCTCCCGTATGTTCCTGCAACTGCGGAGCAAGTGGCGAATGTTTTGTCCTTTTTGCCAAAACGTTCAGGTGGAAGTTGCAAACTGCTGGACATTGGATCTGGCGATGGTCGCATTGTCATTGGTAATACTTTCTAGTCAATTTGAAATTCAATTAAGTTGAATTACTCCCTTACTCCTCTGGCAGCTGCAGCAGAACATGGAATCCGATCAGATGGCGTTGAATTGAATCCTTGGCTGGTGTTCTACTCCCGGTTTGCTGCTTTGCGCCAGGGCGTGAGTCGTAACACGAAGTTTTTTCGAAGAGATTTGTGGAAGTTCAGTCTCCAGCCATACAACTATGTAGTTATATTTGGAGTTGAGCAAATGGTGAGTGGGAATTATGCTCAGTAGGAAGATATAATGCCATCATGCCGTATTTTTTTTATAGATGAAGGATCTGGAACAGAAGTTGATCGCAGAGGGGCAGCCTAATGCCAGGGTGATTGCCTGCCGCTTTCCTTTACCCCACTTGACACCGAATCGCGTTATCGAAGACGGCGTAAACACAGTGTGGTTTTACGACCTACATCAAAAGCAAAAGCAGCAATGACTACGTTTCTGTTATTTAGTTTTAATTGTACAATATGAAAGTATTACAACTAAATAACTACCTTACTTATACATAGTGCAAAAATGCGAATGGCTTAATTTATTATCCTTAAAATAAACTTGATACAGTTTTACACGGCTGATTGGGACTTCAAAAATCGTGGGGAAAAAAAACGATAAATAAAAATCTGATTTGAATATGAAGAAAAAGAAAAAACGCCATCCAAAAAAGGGATTCTGCAAAAAATAGAATTTGAGCATGAAATTGTTTATTGAACCCCAACATGAAGTAAACGATATACTCTTACGACAATGGGTGTATACTGTACATATTTCATTTAGGGGAACTACAAAATTTAAGATTAAGTTAAGATTTGATAAAACATCGAAACCTATTTGCTCTTTAACTTAATATTTTCTACTTAAAGGTTACGATACATTTTGGGAAAATATTTTCTCCCTATTTCCATCGATATTTGAAAAATATTTTCGATAAAATATAATATATTCTTTGATTCGAAACCAGAGATATCTTAAAGCTATAAATATTGTATTTTCGAAGACTTTTTTAATGTATTGTGCTTATCTTAAACCAATGGTGTATGTCTATAAAACTTGCATACTTTCATTTCTAATTAAACAATTTCTGTAACCATATTAAAATATAAAAAGCAATACAAAAATTAAAGAACCCGCGAAAACAGTCGTGCGAAAAAGGTGATTGTTCATGTACAACTGTTTTCAGGGGGAAAATTTCGTAAAAATGCGTTTGTATTTAACTCAGCAACGCTGTACAGTGTAAAGTTTAAGCGCCAATCAGTCACCGCGTATCGTATTTAATCGTATCGTTAATGTCTGAGAGAGACCTATTCGGGTAAAAAAGGTTTTGTCTGCGATACGATTACACTCAGAAGTTTCCATACCATAGAACTTTTATTCAAACCTGAAATTGCAAATGTGTAAGTAGTAATTTTTTACACACAATTACATAAATTTTTTACATTCCTTCGCGTACTTGTTAGCGCCGTTTCTACAATTCTATTGTCAATGTAATAAAGCAGTTAAGATTTTCAATAAGTAGAACTTTTTACAAACGATTCTCCATGACATTTTATAGAAGCTTCAAAATTTCTAAAAGGGTACCCGGAATAAAATACATACCAACAGACGCGCCCTGGTGGCTTGTCGCTCAAAGTGATTTCAAATGCCAAAAATATTCTCTTATCAATTTTAAAGTGCCTTTAGATGGATGAATGCAAATACGACTGCAAATCGATGCATTTCAGTTGTCGACTCAACCTCAAGCAAAATAAAAAAAAACACACTTCATACAAAGGGGAATGCTGTGGTCTGGGGAGGCATTCGCAGAGACGCTTCTGATTGGCTGCGGGCAGCCATTTTTGTAAATTCCCACACTGCATGCAGATCGCCGTAGGAACGCAACGGAATGAAATAATTGTTGCGAGGGTGGAATTTGCTTTTTGTTCCAGTTTAAAATTTGAACTGACGAATTGCGGACGCGCTTCGGCGAAGAAGAAGGATTTCAAGGGATTTTCAATTTGAATTCGGGTCTGATTGCCACCAGTGAAGCAAGTGCCTCAAGTGCATTCCCCTATAATTGAGTTAATTAACGTGTGCAATTCTTGCGGCAATTTGCGCCCTCAAGTGCTCTCGCGATAATTTCGGTTATGTTGCAGCACCAGCAGCAATCTCAAGTGCCACTAGCGCCGCAAGGATACTACGAGTACAATCAGCCGAGCCCGGGCAGTTTGGCCAACTCGGACTCTTTGAATACGACGCCGTTCTCGGTAAAGGATATTCTCAACTTGGTCAATCAAAATGAAGCCTACGAGACATACGGACACATTGAAAGGTGCGTACTTGAAACGTGATTTGAATAATAGCTGCGCAAATCGGCGACACAATAATCACATATTGAGATAATGAAAGGCAGAGTAATACCTCGATCTGCATCGTAAAGCGTTAAAAAGTGGCGGCGCAAAACGATGACTAAATTGATTTGTGGATTTTAAAACTTAGGTTTATTAAACGTAAGGGAATTATCTGCAAGTTGATGTAGCCCATTTGGAACAAAGTTGTAGAAAGGATGCATAATTTCATTTATTTTGTGTGGAACTATTCAATGATTGTTTGAGATATAAATGCGAGAGTTTCTCAAATTAAATTTGGACGCCAAAGAGTATAATAACGACATCTAGCTTATAACCAAATGCTTTGAATGGAAGCGCTGATTCTATCCTATTTACGAGTTATTAAGATTTAAAAATATTTGCAGTTATTAAACTGCATGAATAAAAAATGTACTTAAGTGTGACTTCTATTCTAATGTAAGAACGAAATCGTTTTCAGGTATTCCATTTTTGTACTGGCTACAACTCTACAACTCTCTGCAAGCTCAAAACTCACTTTATTAAATCCTTTTATAACAACACAACTCTTTTGTGTAAAAATTTGTTCAAATTAATTTTTAAGGAATTTTGTACAACAATTATTTCATTACATATCTTTTATATAACTAAATTTTGAATCTAGCGAGGGAGAGTATAAAATCTTTTTTCTATTTGAAAAACACTGTTACCCGAATAGAGAAAGGCTCTGACTAAAATGTTGGGATATTTTACAGAAGAAGGATTTAAAGTAATTAAAACTGAAACTATAGGGAAATCAGATTTTTTTACTATTTTAATTTTGACAAAATGTTAGCTAGGATCTTTATACATTAGGAAATGGGTAGGCAAATAAGCGTTCTTCTTTCAATTATATAAAACTTTCTGACCACGTAAATGAAGAGAATGTTGTACAATTCTAGGCGAAAATATTTCTGTTTTCTGACTAAAGAAGCTAGGGGAAATGAAATTAGAAGTAAATCATATTAATTTTATTACCAGACTCGTCCGTGATTTGTCCAATTATTAATTTGAGCGTAGATGCATTGCGCATACCTGTCGCCTCAACCTCCAATGAGAGTAGAAGCTGTATGCCTGCCTGCAATTGCTTTCCGATTTGGCTCGGCGTCCGCTGTTTACTTTTAATAACGCCTTATAAAAATTAATAATTTTTACCAATTTCCAAAGAAAACAGCGTTTTTTTCTGAAGCCTTTTCTTTGAAGGCAGAGTGCGAAGGCCCGATGATCGGGCAGAGGAATTAAGCAGGCCTATACAAACAAGAGCCTAACGAAACAGCATGAGTTGCATCCTTGCAGGGACTGCTTGCCTGCTATTCCCAGTTCGTTTTTTGACAATTCATTGTCGTTATTTATTCTGCCAAACTGGGCAGACGAATATTCCTAGCAGCAACAGAAAAACACGAAGAAAAACAAAAACGGATATGAAATGCGCTGGGCGCCTGTAACGGCCGACGGCCGACGGCAGTGCAGCACTCATGCTTAGATTCCCAAGCGTCGGAGTTAGCCTGCTTGCCATATGTGGCGAGCATGTGAGGGATCAGAGCGTTAGATCGCCGCTGGTCGCCGGTCCGTTGGCAGTCTTCCATTGTCCGCTAATTGTGATGAGGCTTGAAATGATGTCACCAGCAGGCGACCGGCGACTGGCGGTAATGGTAACGGCGACAATGGTCCAGAGTGGTTTTCGCAATGCGGAAGTGAATGCACCACACGAGCTCCTGCTGTGCACATGTGTGCTTATGTAACATGTGTCGTACAGAGCAGAGCGGCGTGCTTGGGTGGCAAGTGGCAACAGTCTTCCGACGGCTTTTACTTGAACTCCATTTCTTATTTGCAATTTATTACAGTCCGCCTGTTCACTGCGTCGCCGAGTATGACACGCGTGCCGCTTATCAGGTGCAGCAGGATTCCGGCGCGGCCATCGTGCCCCATGGCCACATACCAGCCGCTGTTGGCCCACAGTATTATCCAGCCTACCCGAGCGACTATATGGCCACCACCCCACATCCGCCTCATCCGCACGCCGCGGCCGCGCTGCATCACCACCACCAGCCGTATCAGAGCTACAATACCCACCCGCAGCTGTATGTCTCGTCGGGCGCCACGACCTCATATCATACGCCGCACTTTTCCGGGCAATCGACGCAACCCGCCTACAACTCCTACAGCTACGCGGGCGACGCCTATGCTGCGGGTGTGGCATCTGCGGTGGTGCACCCGATAAAGAGTGAATATATACCCACACCCTATATAACGCCGTCGCCGACTCTGGATCTCAACAGCTCCGCCGAGGTTGATGTGCACACGCCTGTAGTGCCCCCGCCGCCGCCGCCACCACCGGCAGCGCCGCCACATGCGAAAAAGCTGCCCATACACACCAACTTACTGGAAACTGCCAACAATTCGGCTTCCTTGCGAAGCATAACAGTGAGCGCGGTGGGCGTCGGAAGAGCGGGCGTCCACACTTTTCAGCAGCAAACACAAAACCAACCCGTGACACTGGAGGCCAGCAAGCGCAGTAAGCATGACCCATGCAACGATCCAATCGAATTACTTGTAATCCACACTCTTCGTTGCTCTCTTTGCAGAGGACATCTCCCTGGTCACCTCGTCGCGCTCCGAGTTACGCAAGAACGGTAAGCCGCGCTCCAAGCGCAAACCACGCGTGCTCTTCTCGCAGGCTCAGGTGCTCGAGCTCGAGTGCCGCTTCCGACTACAGAAGTACTTGACCGGCGCTGAGCGCGAAGTGATTGCACACAAGCTGAATTTGTCGCCGACGCAAGTGAAGATCTGGTTCCAGAATCGGCGCTACAAGTCGAAACGAGGAGATGTCGATGGCGAGGCCCCCAACCTGAGCCAGCTGAAGAGCGATGCAGGGACGGCCGTCATGTGGGGCCATTCGCACAGCTCGTTGCATCACCAATGAATGGCGACTGCTGGGTTGTTTTATTTAAGTTTCTTTTTATATATTCTCATATTCCCAACTGCAGTACCTACACAAATGCCAAACTAAAGATTTAAACGAATATTAAGCAAATGCGCATTGATTTGTTCCTGTAAATAACGTGACAATAATTCAAAGCAATGACAATAAAAAGTAAATAAACATAAAATCAATAAAATTTTCAACTCTGACTGTGTTTTCCCCCACAAAATTCGTATCCTGTCGAATTGTGGCTATAATCTTTAGAGAATGCAAAGAGAAATTCGATTTATGATGGGGTCTCAAAAGTTTCTTAGTTTGAAATGTGATAAAATTTGTCTACAAGTATATTTTTAACGGCCAAATTTGGATAGTTCAGGTTCGTGAAAACTAATTTGAGTAAGAACCAAAAATTGACTAGGTCTGAAAACGCATTTTTCCTTATGGACGTTCGAAAGATGCCCTTTACATATCCTAAGCACTTGCTGGATTTGAAAAGATTATAGGTTAGTGAGAGGGAAGTGGGAAGTGGGAAAGTGGAGCAGTAGCGATGAACATTTTCTTCGATGACTATTTAAAAACCGGCACAGAACGGATTCTCCCTGGAACTGCTTCAAAACGTAGAAATGATGGACCCCACCCACTAGCAAAGCGCTTATTGCGAGAAAAAAAACGTGCAGCTGGGATAAAGTCCCTTATATCAGTTAAGCAGCTACATTTAAACTTGTGATAGAAAAGAGTCAAACATCCCACGATTCCAAAGAGTTCTGAGAAATCGATAGAGCTGGTGAGCCTATCGTTGCTTATTAGCTTTATCGCTCGGTGTTGGAAGATGCAAAAAATTAAACTTTGAATTCTGATTTAACTCTGTTTCATTATCTTTCACAGAAAGATGACAATCATACCTTATTAATACAAAATATTATTTATACAATAATCACAGAAATATATAAGTGTCATATTGCATATAAGACGAAGTTTTTTGAAAGAATTGTAGAATTACGGCTTTAACGTTACGCTTCAGTACAGCAGGTACATGACTTACATATATTGGAAATTCCTACAAAGTCTGGCCAATTAGCTTGCGTTATGAAAATACACCCATACATTTTATGTTGGCATTGGGGCATCGCATCCGCAGTTCAGCAGTGGCAGACGTTATATTGTATTTTCAATCTACAGTAGCATTTCGATTTATTGCGGTTACGTTTTGGCAATTTATCGTGGAGTTCAAGCTCTATTAATGCTCGTCTGCCTATCGATCCATTAGCCTTTTACATCTGCGCTCTGTACGCTGCGGTGATGTGGCACTGCTAGCGTGGCGTATGGTACCACGGCATCATATGCACACACACACACACATACGCACACATTCGTAAATCAGCTTTATCAAAACGATCAGTTTAGTTTCAATTTTCTGAATTGTAGAAATTTAATGGAAGGAATGGAAGGGAAAGGAGATGGCGCACGAGCATTTCCTCTTTGACTGGCTGCTGCTGCTGACAAAGGTTGCTTTCATAATTCGACAAAGTGCTCCCCAGCAGAATGCAACTGTAGATTCGTAAAAATAAACCAAATTCGAAATTCACTTAAACCGACGTTTATGACAGCTCACTACGTCAAATACTCGTAAATACAGGCCGTGGCAGCAGACAGCCGGACGAAAAGACAGACCGTCAGGCAGGCTGAAAGGCTGAAGGCAGAAGACAGACAGACCGCGACATAGAGCATGCAAGGGGCGTAGGGTGGAGCGTACAAAGTGAGTGCTCGCGAGTGGCATATCAATTACAAAACAAACATACACCCGCCCTCGCCTTCCTGCACTTGCTGCTTTCCACAGCCCGTTTTCCGCTTGTCACTTGCTGCTGGCCCCTGTGCCGCTGCAGCTGATCACACTCGCGGGAACCCCTCCGCGAGAAGGATACAATTTCATTTGAATTTATTTTATAAGCTAGTTAATCGAAGTGAGTCGGGGTGTGGGGTGGCATGGGTTGCAGTCGGAAGCGTCAGTGTCAATCACGGCAGTTCAGAGTTCATCGTTTACGGTCTGGGGATCTCAGATCGCGAGTACAAAGTGGCTTCACTGGGGCCAGAAATTGAGCACGACTTAAACAAAACGCCCATTACAAGGTCTGGGCAGCAGGGTGACGCCCATAGTGCCGCATCATAGCGTTTGCGGCCTTGCATAATTGCCGCGCCTCAATTTCCAAGGCCTATATTCATTAAATTTGTGCCTAAATGCGCGTAATATGCGTGCGTGCGCCCGTAGAGCAGCAACGCAGACTGACCACAGTCGGAACAGACAGGCATCGGGTTACATGTCGTCAGCCTGGGCGCGCACTGCATCCTTTGCGGTGCGGTGATTGCACAAGTAGCAGGGACCTTTACAAGTTGAATGTGCGCATGTGTGTGCGCAAATGTATACAAGTATCCAAATGTGTACGTGTAATATGTGGAAAATTTATGTCATTTTACCACACCAACCCAGTTGGAAAGCGGATCGCTACAATGTTAGGAATGCATATACATATACTATTATACCGTGTAAAATCGAGGCGATCACTGCTATTTACCTCCAAAGACAATATGGAGAAGTAGATTGTTAAGATAATGAGTTTCATTCCTGTCAAAATCATTCAGATCGAACCTAAGACTCTTTGACTTTACAGACTGATCAATTATCCTTTTACTTTAAAAATATGGCTCGGCTTGCTTCTTGTATCTCTAAATCCATGTTTAAAGAAGGCATTCACTCTAGTAGTATATGTACTTGCGTAGAAGTGTAAAAGTGTAAGAGCAATCACGAGAGGGTTTCCAAACTTAAGTGCAAAAAATTACGTCAATTTTGTTTGAAAGTGATTTAGAATCAAAAATTTTTGTCAATTCTTAAAAGCCTTAACAACTATTGAAAAGGAGTTATTAAAATTTTCAAGTTTGATGGGCAAAAACCGGAAATAAAAGCATGTAGCAGCAAAATAATCAATACAGAGCGTAATGAGCTGTTAAAAAGTAGGCTACACCATTTCCAGATTGATTTGAGAAAGGGTTAAATTAATTTATTATTTATCAAATTGATTTTAGAAGCGGACAATATGATTTAAGATCAGTGAAGTTTTTTTCAGAAATAGTCGGAATTATTTAGAAATGGAGTAATGTTGTTTTACTGACTGTTTCTGATTTATATTTGACTAATCAGAATTCAACTTGTCTACTTGTCTTGTGATGCTTACTTTGTAGTTTGTTTAAGAAGTACATACACGAACATACATACCTACATATGTATATTATGTAGGTACACAGAAGAGTGAATAACCCACATACAATTTATTGCTGCAAATAGATGAATGAAGAAGCTGCCACATATTGACATATTGCGCTCATTGGCTGCAGTCGCATATTTTCCAACTGGGTAAGTCAACATTTAAGATACGTATCGTATCGATCGTATCTGTCTAGACTGCTGACGTCACAAGCGCTCAATTATTTCCCGTTTTAAAATGTTGCTTTCGCTTTAATCTAAGTCAACGGTTTTTGTTTTTCAGTTTTCAGTTGTAAACAAATGGAAATTTCTTTGCTCGTCCGCCGCCGGCATCGTTTCAAGTGGGGAAATTTGTCATTTTCGATTTTCCCATATTTTATGCTATGAAATGACATGGAATTTCTCTCAATTGCGGTGTCGCAGCGATAAGAATTCAGGGATGGCGCTTGTGCGCCAAAGGATCAAAGGCAACAGAAGCCGTTCGCCTGTCGCTTGTGTCCTTAAATGCGCCCGCCTCTCTGCCGCTCGTAATCCTTTCCAGCATTCGTGGTCCATGTCGTCGTTGCATTTCCTCAATTAACATTGAAGGACTAATGTGCGAGCCGACAAAGAGGGAACGAGGGCAGCCAAATAAGCAAATTAAATAAAAGTTTTATAATAAACATTTCGAGAGTAATTTGGAACAGAGTCCAGTGAAAGTATGCGCTGCGTTGTAAACATTTCAAAATTCAAATTCCGCCACTCCTCTGTGGTTGTGTGTGAGTGTGATCAACAAAGAAAAGAAATAAAATTATGAAAATTCCATTTGACACGCTGACATTCTCCAAAAGGAAACTTGTATGATCTCGGGCTGTCAAGTGGATTTCCTCAAGTTTCCAGCGCCCTGCCGCGCGCTGCTGACACAGTATAAAATACTTGACATAGTCTCAGTGCTATTCACTTTTATTTTATTTTGATGTGGGAAAATCGTGCGATGTTTGGAAATTGTATTTTGGTTTGTTTATTGGTGCTTTTTTCTTGTACAATCTCAAGTGGTGTGACAATTAATTGCGAATTAATGAGGGATCTGCACCAAATTGCTCAAAATGCCTATAATGCCGATATATCAAATAGGCTTTGCAGCTGAGATTTGATTGCTTGAATATTTCCAAACAGTTAAGAAAAAACGACAGCGATGGAGGCATTCATAATAATGTATTTTGGTTACTTTTATGGCATGATTGGATGACCATTCCGCTGTTTGGTGGGATTTGAATGAAATTGGGAAAGAACAGCAAGGTTTTTTGTTAAAAACTCAAACATTAACTTGCAAAATGTTTCTCTTATTGCTAAAAAATTGTATGTTAAATAAAGAAGAAATACAAAATTCCAAAGGTAAATTTTCTAATTTCGACAGTTTCTAAATTTTTTTTCTTAAATGTCGAAAAATATTAGATATATGTTTTGCAATTTTCAGCTATTTAAGGCGATACAATTCTAATTTAAAAAACATATTGAGATTATTTATTTCTGCATAAAATGCTAGCACAACATCTTAGTAAAAAATCTTAGTTTTAAAAAAGTTAAAACATAAAAATGGTGCATAAGCTAGAGCCGATTACCGATATGGACATCAGAGTTTTTACAATAACCGCGTTTTTCTCAAAACTGCTTAACGATATTATTACCTACTATGTAATTCTAAATGATTTGGAAAATCGCCTAAAGAAAATACCTGTTATTGCTAAAATTATGAAACGAATTATAAATAAATAAGAATATTCGGCTAAAATTCGGCTTCGGCTTCCGCTTGCGGCGGAAACTAGGTACTAGCTATTCACAATGTGTATATGATGAGCATGTACAGTACAAATGAAAAACACAAAACTGTTATGCGCCATCTTGTGAATACTTTAGGAATTTCCTACTCCTACTGCTATGCAGATGGCGCCGCTGTCCTAAAATAATAACGTAACGCGTACGCAAAACGTAAGCGGAAAACGGAAAAATCGCAATTTTTGCCGCAAATCTTGAAAATTTCTGCATTTTTTTTGCTCCACGCGACGGCGACGGTGTTAAGGAATGCAGCGGAACGCATTCCGGGCAATTTTCACGCCATTTCACGCATTGAGGACGCAAAAACTACTTTTCACGCATGCGATAAATTTATCCCATGCAACATCGTCCTTACGTGGTTTGGCAAAATCCGAAATCGCATGCGATTTTTGCCGATTTTGTATGCAAAAATTTTTCCGTTATAATTTTGCGATTTTTCGCGTTTTTCGTTACGTCATTTCATCTGCATTACGTAAGAAACTTGTTTTTTTAATGTAATTTTTTGTTTTAATTTGTTTTCCGGCATGTATGGGGGGTTTGGGGGGTTTGTTTCTTCCACTGCGTGAAAGTTCTTTTCGTTTTTGAAGTTCTTTCTTTGCGGAGGGGGTAAATCCGAAAATAATGTAAATCAAGTAAACAAACTGCATGAAAAGTGATTGGAACAACAAACCATAATTCAGAAAAATGTATTATATTTTTATTGTAAGTATGTATTAACAGTTTTTTGGTATTGAAATCATTAAGTTGTTGGTGGGTGTATTACACCTAACTCTGTTTTTAGACGGTTTATAAAAAACAATTTATTGTGTTTTTACACAGTTTCATTCGATTTAGCACGATTATTTACAGGGTTGAGGGGATATGAATCTAATCCGGTTTTTTTCTATGTATGTACTTCATGTCTTTTTTACACGATTTTGTCTGGAACGTATCTACCGTGTAAAAACAGAATATTTTTAATATTTGTGAGTATAAATAACGAAAAGTTCATAAGTTCTTTTTCTAATCTTGGTGCAGATATGTTTTCAAAATCTAGATTTCGCTGCATCGTAATTCACAAAAATGTACATAAATATTTACTAATATTCAGTTTTTCTTGGTTGTTATAAAGCAACAAAAACTATTTAGCTAAACTATTGCAGCGAATTCCAGAATGAGAGTCAGGGTGTGTGCAACAATTTTGTTAGTTCAAGCGCTGGAATGGAACAATTTGAAGAAAAAGCTCATCAACAGAAAATTACAGCGTCATTTATAAAGATTAAAATTTTTAATTTTGAAAGTCTCGCGACATCAAACACAACTTTGGACTGCCATATCATATAAATACATGAATGTAAGTTAATTTCATTAAAATTGCGCGCAATTTAAATATGCACCCTTGTGTATGCGCACTATGTATGGATGTGTGTGTGTGCATGTATTTGCAAAACAATATTCGAAATAAATATAAGAACCACTTGTCATAATGGATGGTTAGTGAGTTAGTTGTGTGCACAAGCTCAGCTCCGTTCTCTGTGGCGAGTAACTCAAGAGCCTTGCTCCGCGGCTATCGAGTTTCTACCAAAAATTAGGGTCGCCCGCTGGCTCAATGAATAATGGAAGCAGAATGCTGGACAAACACTCGAAGTGATTGAAGTGCTTTTTGATCAAGCACTAAGTGAATTTAATTCAATATCAGAAAGAGGTCAGTGCTGCGGGGAACCAAAGAATGCTTTACGAAATCGCGCCCATACATCATTGAAAGGTGACATATACGAGGACATCATTGCAGAAGGACATAAGAGCGCTTGATCTGCTTCTTGTTTTTCTGCTTCTCCTCTGCTCATCATACTACTTTCCACATGCTTGCCTATTTGGCAGTTGGAATGTTGATGAACTTGAATGCCACTGAAAGCAATCGCAGGCACTCGAAATTAGCGGCTTTGTTGTGGCGCATCGAATTAATCAGTGATCCTGAAATGCCGCACCAAGGGATTACATAAGAGAACCCCACTTCGGGTACACGTCCGCGCGCAATTTTCCGATTATGCATTGACGTCGCCTCCGGGTGCAACTTAATTCGAGTGCAAGTCACTGGCGCCGGCAGTGGCGTACACGCAAAAAATAACAATGGGCAGCAAGGATTTCAAAAACTTAAACAGTTTCGATATAGTTTAAGAACCATTATCAAGATCTCATAATCGGAATAATCCATCACGTTTTATATAAAATGAAAAAGATTTTTTTTCTATTTCGATGTTCAACTTTTAACGGAAATATTCTATAGTCCTTATATTAAGCAGTAATTTAACTCAAGTGTTCAAGAATTTGAATTTTAAGACATTTTCCTCGAAAAATATTGAGATTTTGTTGCTCGATGAACAAATAATGCTATACTTTCCTACTGAACATTGTCCTTGTACAACATTGATCCTATTCAGTTTCCCTCTTGCGTACGCATGCGAACTCAGCACTCAGCGTCAACGACATCATCAACTAATTACTCAAGCATTATTGAAAGTCATTCAATCGAAATCAAATAACGAGCCGCAAATCCCATGTCCCAGCAAGTTTACGCCGCCAAGGCTCACGCACACACAAGATGACCACAAAAACACCACTCAATGCGGCAAATCCGCCACTCCACCAACAACCACGCGCAGTCAGTCACAACCTCTTTGCAGTGTATCGCCAGGAAAAGTCACTGAAATGGCAATAAAAAGATTACATAGCCCGAAGGTGTGAACTAACGACCGCACTGACGTGTGAGGCTGTGAGGCTGACGGCGACGAGCAGTTCTCAAGCGCCGTAATATACGCCGACGGCTTCGACGCCTCACCGACCCCGGCGGGCTGGTCGCTGGCCACAGAGCTGCATGTGCTGCCGGTTTGAAAATCACTCAATATACTCAAATTTGTGCACGGAGAACAGTGGCGGATTGACCGAATAAATTCTCTGCATCAGGCGTCACGACTACGTCAGATTCTTATAATAAAATAAGTTCATAAAATTAATTTTTATATCGTTATTTATTTTAATCGCAGACAGAAATCAGTCATTGATCGCATTTTCTCGATCATTAATGAAAATCAAGCATTAATCGTCATTATCTCGCATCAAATAATTTCTCCTTGACTTATAAACACCACACAACTATATGTATTTAACTGTATATTAATATCTTTTTATGTGATAATTTTTGTATACAAAAAATTATGAAATAATGGTTATTTTGGATCGCTGCTTTAACTGTAGAGCTCCCACTTTTGTATGACGTGTTCTTTCGCCGCTTGGCTACTCCGCCACTGTGCCTCTCCGTCAGCCAGCCACGCCGCGTCGCAACAGTTCCCCACTGACTCACTCACTGGCAACCATTTTCTAGGCTGGCATCCAATAAGAAGCAGCAGCAGATACGCGCTTCTCTACAATCTGCCAATTGGAAACTCGAAGAAACACTCAAATTATCTTAGCCTGATGTGATAAGTACGAACGAATTGACTTTCCATTTTACGAGTTGAAGAGCTGAAAACAAGCAATTCAGAGGCATTTGTGGGGAACTTCTATGAGATATGCTTAACTGCAACAAATTATCAAAGCGTTGTCAACAATTACTGAAGGTGCAGGTAGGCAGCCACTTAAAATTCGACTGATTCAAATGAATTTTTCTGCAAAACCTTTCTAAGTTTGGGGCAGCAAACATTTCAACCGTTGGATGGATACCTTAGAATACAGATTGGGGCAATCTTTTCGAATACATAAGACTATATAATTATATTTATGTCTGTAAACCTCATATACAGCTCCATAATTTGTATGGCAACCACATTAATCCTAGAAAGTATAAATACTCAAAATTTGCCTAAAAATTTCTCCGAAATCATTTTGTTATTGTCTCATTTATACGATCATTTATTTTAGTAAAAATTTTATGAAATAAATATATATTTATAGGTATTTTGAATAAACTGTACGCAACTTGAAATAGTGACAACATTTCAACAAGGAATTTTATGTAAACAATAAGGATACGCGCCGGAAATCGCCTTTAGTGTTTTGAAAAATACAGGAAGATTCGAAAAAATTGCTTCTTTATGTTAATTGAGTTTTTCTGTTTACACTCATAAATCACTTGAGCGAAAGGCACTTGCCTGCGCAACCACCAACCAGAACCGGCGAAGACATGAGCAGCGAATGGGCACATGTGTTGGACGCAAAGGCAAGTCGCTGGCGGTGGTGGCTGGCATCAGAGCGCCCTCGGAAAAACACTCCGGCATGTGTGAGTGCAGTGAGTGCGTGGAAAGTGAGTGTGATCCGTATTTAAATGCCGGGAGCAGTGGTGAGTTTCCACATTCGTTGTGCGCTCTTCGATCCATAAAGACGTGTCGCGATTTCCCAAAAAATATATATAGAACGAGTATATACAAGTGTAAAGAGCCGGAGGCCATTGAAAGATGTTAACAAACATGGAAAGTGCTAGTGGCGCCATTTCGGGCTTGAGCAAGGCGCTAACGACGCCCTTCTCCATCAACGACATACTCACGCGCAACAACACCACAATCACCGCGCAACAGTTGCAGCAGCGCAGATTTTCCAGCGCCGACTCGGAAGCGGAGTTTGCGGCAGCCGCGGACATGGCGGCGGCCAATATGCGTCGCAAATCGTGCGAAGACGCAAATGGCCAGTCCTGTTGTCGCGCTGCGAGCGACCTGAGCATCTACAAATTGTCGCAGTGTAATTTGTCGTCCACGGAAAACGTCTCCAACGCGAGTCTGGGCTGCGAGCTGAAGGCCGAGTCGGGCCGTGGAGCGGATTACTTGCAGTACTATGCCGCCGCCTTGGACAACAACAACCACAGCGATTACGTGCAACGCAAACTGGGCTATTTTGGCGCGGTCGGAGGTGCGCGTTCCGGCAATCGCGATTGCCCCATCGACATGCGAAGATGCACCAGTAATGACTCCGGTAAGTGGCAAACTTGGCTGGCAAACTGCTAAAAGCTTTTTCGCGCATTTGGCAGACATTCGGGCTTTTAGCCTTTGAAATCAAAGTTTCGGCCTTTTGTTCAGAGCACACGCAAGCGAATTGCCCTGCTAATGCGCTGTCGCCCTGCTTTCAGATTGCGACTCGCCCCCGCCAGCGATGTACGGCTCCGGCGGCCATGGCAACTCGCCGCTGCATGAGGAAACACTCAACGGCGGCGCCTTGAACCGCAAGAAACGCTCGCGTGCCGCTTTCAGTCATGCACAGGTGTTCGAGTTGGAGCGTCGCTTCGCGCAGCAGCGCTACCTCAGCGGACCAGGTAACTGCAATTCGGCGTAGACTACCAGCTCGTTGCTTATAGCGAATTTTATTTACCTCTGCTGCAGAACGTTCGGAAATGGCAAAGACGTTGCGCCTCACGGAGACCCAAGTGAAGATTTGGTTCCAAAATCGCCGCTACAAGACGAAGCGAAAGCAGATCCAGCAGCATGAGGCCGCCATCATGAGCGCCACGAAGCGCGTGCCGGTGCAGGTTCTGGTGCGGGAGGACGGCAGCACCGCCTACGCACACATGTTCCCACAGGCGGGCGCCTACCCGCACGGCATTGATCCGGCACTGCTGAGCATTTATAGACATCAGGTGGGTGCCATTGGGTTTTCGATTGCAGTCTCTCAGCCAGCGTCACACGCATTCGCCTTGCTTACATTGTGCTCTCTTCTTCCACGCAGCTCCAGATGGCCTATGGCGTCGGTGTGCCACTGCCGCAAGTTCCATTCCCTTATTTCTACCCGCAAGCAGCGAAGATTCCTCAGCCGATTCCACCACCGAACCAAGCAAATCAAGCGGCGGCAAACTTTCAGCCACAAACCGCCCCCAAAACAACGCCTCTCAACTTCAGCAAATCGGAGGGCATGCGTTACGGCAACTCCTCCTCGGCATCGTCGTCGCCCTCGCATGCGAACCACAGCGGCAGCAGTCCCAGATCGAGTGCGAGTCCCATGCATGGTCAGGCGACAGGCACGCTGGCTCTGATGGATGCTGAAAGTGGCGCCGACAGCCAGTCAGCGTCCGAAGACGTTGAGGAGAATGTGGAAATCGATTGAGGAGAGTGGCTAGTTGTTAGCTGTGAGTCGCTGTGGCAGCAAAGGAGACACTTACAAGAGTGCGCCAGGAATGGGAAGCGATTGTGATAGAAAGTGTTAATTGAAATTTTAGTGTAATGGCTTGTTATTTGGCAAATCTAGTAATTTAGCTCCAAAGAATTTCGCCTCATGCAACTGGCATACCAAAGAGTCTCCAATTACTATTTGGGCCTTTCCAAATGATACTAATTACATATTAGCTTTAGTAGATTTAGTCGTGCGTAAAATGTTCCAAATTTGTTTATGTGTAAGAAAAAGTAAACAATAAAACTTGAATATATTGGAAAAATTTTATTTTTCCATGTCTTATTTCAGCGGCAGATCTTAAAATATTGATTAAGAGGAAGTTCGCACTCGCAATTTAAACATTTTATTGAAAAAATATTGTGATCCATATGTTTCGTAGTCTATGGTAATCGATCTTGATGATAGGGAGGGGAGAGGTCGAAATATGAACAAAATTGTGTAGGATGAGGCGTTTATCACCCTCCCGGAGTAAAAAGCGAAAGTAAGTAAAAACTGTGTTGTTAGATAACTTTCCTGCTTTCACTATATCTTTTGCAAGCCCAGCTCTTTATACAAGTTTTTCTTCGGTCGCACATCGAGGTTGTGGAATAGTCTTCCTGCGGAAGTTTTCCCACGTCATTGCAACATTCGTGAATTCAAGGCAAACGTCCACCGCTACTACTCCACTTTCCCCCTACCCACTAACCTATGATCCTTTCTAAACCAACAAGTGCTTTGCATGTATAGGGGGCATCCACTGAGTGTTGGTTTAAGCGGAAAAAAAAATTAAGGTAATTAAATAGAAAATAAAGATGTTTTCGGTTTGACTTCAAACTCAAACACTTTTATTTTTCGCATAGTTTTTGGAATTTTTGCTAAATTTTTTCGAAATATTCTGTTATTAAATTTTTTTTGTGACACAGTTTTGCGCTCCAAAGCAATCCCAAGAAGATACATCAAATTGGTTCTCCAATAAATTTCATATTCGTACATGCCCAATTTTAAAAAGGAGTTACTTTTCTTCAGGCCGAATCGGGAATTTTAATAATAACCCACAGCCCGTTATATATTATAAAGGAACTGCCCTTAATATCTCTACTAACTTTTGGAATCTAAATCGATTGTATCAAAATGCGCCGTCGGGGTTCAGTGGATAAGTGCTGATGCGTAGAGTCGCCCTATGTTTCTTTGCACGCGGCGCCGTTCTTCGCGAGCCAGTTGGCAACTCTCCGAAGGTATTTTTTGCCATGAATATAAAGGTTCTCAATCCCGTAGGGATATGCCTGTAGAATAAACGTGTAGGTCCCGCTAAAATAGTACGAGCACACACAAGTTAAGGCGAGAAAGCTAGGCCTTAGTCTCGCTTACACGGGCTGTTGAGCCAATTATTCGTTTCTTTTAACACAAAAATGCCTGACCACCCACACTCTGATCGCAAGAGAGCAAAAATCTCACAAGAAATTAGTCTGGGCCTTGAGCTGAAGCAACGAACCCACTTAGCGTCTGCCAAAACGCTTCAACATGTCAAATTAGTCTGACCCAATTGCTCATTATCAAAGCGATCACGCGGCAGAAGAATCCCACGGGCGCTTTTACACTGCAAAAATCGTCACTGGACGCGCCACCGAAGAACATTTGCCTTTGAGAGTGGAGATCAGCAAGTGGCATGTGTCCTTAAGCGCGCCCTATGCGGTGACGACAATGTCAAGTGCCGGCGTCTCGACTAAAATGCCAAAAAATGAGACAATTGTAATTGTTGCAGGCGTTACTTGTAAACAAACATTGGTGACACACGCAAATTGTGGAGTGATCTGCTGATGGCAATCCGGATGGATGAATGGGCGTCATGGAATGGCGCGCGGCAAACGAGCTGTTGGTAAACAGAGCCACACATTCGGTGGCTAATGTGGACCTCCAAAGTAGTAGTTAAACAAGTAAAACGAGAGGCGTTGTTTGGAAAGAAGCGTCGAAGGATATGTCTGCCACATAACGAAGATGAATTCCATACATGATCTTTAGTTTGATGTTTTGAAGATTCTGTGCAATGTTATGATTTATGATCAATGTCGTTATTTTTTATATAAAAAATATATTTGACCGAAACCCTAATGCTGAGAGATTGAGATTTTTAATTTTAATAGCTGCAGTCATAATTCATAATTTTAATACAGATATTAAAATTTTTGTAAATTATATATATTGCAGAAAAAACATTGATTTTATAATTTGACAGTTAGAGAAGACTTCTCGTATTAACTTGTTCGATGTTGCTTTTCAAGTTGTGCACATATGCCATCCAACATCTAGTTTTGTTGAGCTCACATGCATTCTTATGGAACGGCCCTCTCAATTGCGGAATAATGAAGAATGCTCTTAACTTTTAGTACTCGAGCGAAATCGACTTTTGCAAATGCGGCTGCTTTCAGAAATCCATTTTCATATGCCATACGAGCAATTCAATTAAATACCCGTACAAGTATTTCAATTTTCAATTACGATACACTCGCGCGCATTGTAACGGTAATTGTGTATTTTAAAATCTTTAACTCGAGCAAATGGCCGCAATTACGCTATACGAGTATGAGGCCATCAGTTATTGCCACATTCGAGTAGAAGAGACCAAATCCGATTTCGAATTGAATCGTCTTAAATCAAATAAAATCGCATCGCAGCGAATTGAATCCACATTGAATTAGAACAAAACACTTCAGCCAATATCAAAAGTTACTTAAAAGATCATACGGCACACAAGAAGTCGGAGAGGTGCGGGTGGTGCGGGTGATGGGTGCACATTTGTGCACTTTGGAGTGTTGCGATTCCATTTGTTTCGAAGCAACCGCCTCAAGTCGATTTATTGCACTGATACGTACGTGAATTGCGGTGCTACGTGCGGCGTAATGGGACGACCAAAGTGGCAGCGGCAGATGTAATTTGCAGATGCTGGCCGAGATTAGAGCGGATTTGCTGCGGCTGCTTCAGAATTTGCATCTTGATAGTTTTTGATGGTGTGCGCCTAAAAGGCACTTACACTTCTGATGACTTATGGTGTTGTGGCATTTTTTGCATTATGCCAAATTGATTCTGCACTTTGCAACATGTTGGCATATTCTGAAAGCAGCATTAAGCAATTTCATTTTTGAGGTTTCGAAGAAATAAAACTTTGTGTGGCAAACGGTCTTTTTTGATGCAAAAAAAATTTTATTTTTAAACAATACGATTGAGGCTATTGACACTGTAAAGCAGGTAAGCGTCGACAAGGCTTTCGAAGCAGGACACTATCTAGTGAAACACCTTAGATATATATGTACCGTATGAAATCAAAAAAGTATAAGACATCAATTACAGTCGAACTTAAACAACTCGAACTTCTGTTTTGGGAGCAAATGAATACATTTCTATATGTCGATATCTCCATAAGTCGAACTTTTCCTTTGGATAATACTGATTTGAGTTATGGAGGTTCGACTGTACTTCTTATAATAAAATTCAACATGATATCTTCCTGAAAATATGAGATCAGAACGCTGAAGCTTTTTAAGAAAAAACATAAAAAGAACTCTTGCATAGTTTGAGTCTATAAGCAACAGTTTTTCAAGTTTGTATGTATAAGTCATACTTTGAGTATAAATAAAAGTCAAAAATTGTCTGTAAATTCATAACTTTACAGTACATATCATTTGTATGTTTTGTATTAAGAATTAATTCAAACAAAACAAAGTCCTCAAATACAGAACGGATGGCCATCGTATGTATGTATGTGCTTCCGTGTATGTACACTTATAATTCGCATAGGAGCATTTCATATTGGCATTAATTCCATAAGTGCTTTAAGTATATGCAAGTATAACAATTTAAGTGGAAATTGCGCAAAATTGGAAATTGGAAACATTTAAAAAATCTGAAGCGCATCACTTGAGTTGAAAGCTTGAAGTGATCGCACTTTGTGCAAAGTTAAAATTTTGAACTTTGTATTTGTTAATCCGATATTTTTAACGGCAATAAACCTAATTGCTTTATGCAACTTTGAACACGTAAATTAAGCAAATATTTCCAATTCATATTCAAAGCAAATTCTACTTCTCTTATCCGATCCCGATCTGATCTCTTGCGATGCAACCAAATTAGCTCTCATTGCAATAGCGGGCACAAATCATTTCGCTTTTATTCGCTATAAATTTGAAAATGGTTGGCAATTAAAAATGATTTAGTCGAAAATTGCTCGAAAAGAATTTCCGCACTAAACTTTAAAATAGTTGGCGCATTCGCAAATGGCGACGCGTCGTCGTTTCGGGCCCTCTGCGAAACTCGGGAGCTGCGCTAAACGTAGTCGCATACCCACATCGTCGAGCGTTGTTTTGGTTGTTGTTGTTGTTGGTGTAGCTTTGCTGCTGTCTACTTTGTGATTTTTCACAAATTCTTCGCCAATCCGAAGCCGCCATATTTGTGTTTTCTTTGCGATTGTTTGTTGCTCTTCGAGTTTTCCGCGCTTATTTACTCAAATGATACTTTGTTTATTGCTCTCGAGGCCGTTTGATTGTTTGGAGAAGTATGCTTCCAACAACAAACTATATATACGATTTGACTGCAGCAGCGGGGGAGGAGGGTAATTAGGAATGCAGCGACACTGCAGGGATTGCAATAGCTCAATAAATTACGCACCACTTAATTCAATCGAACGTCATTGAATCTATTTGAATTCTTGATCGAACGTTACCAATTCAGCTTACCAGGCTTAAAATTCTGGACGGTGCTGATTCAGTTTTATCAGTTAAAACGGGTATAAGCAAATGCGAAAGTTGAAAGTATTAGGAGTATGGCTGTATAGTCGGTTTCAGATCTCGGTTCCCTGAAGGGGTTAGTTCCGACTTATGCATTTTCCTTGCGATTCATGATTTTTCCCGTTGCTTCTGTAGAGAGAAGATGAAAAATGGAAAAGACATACTATTCTGATTCTTGTTTACATAATGCAAATCAAGGGAAACATTTAGGCGCACACTGTAAAGAGACACGCCAATACACTCACATATCCATATGGAGCAGAAGAGCTCTTGGGCGTAGGAGTATAGCAGCAGCCAGAGGCCACATCAACTCCAACGCCACTAACTGCCACCACTCCGGGCCGTTTTAATGTCAATTATGCATGCACGGATGCCTGCGGCACTTGAAGTGGCTTGCGCCTGTTGCCGCCAGCAACGCCAACGGGTTGGGAGCTGCCGCGGAGCAGGCGTGCGAGCATTTGAAGTTCACTCCGAAATTATATACAAACAAAAGTGCATGTTTCACATGATTCGGTAGGGTTGGGGTGGTGTGGTGCGGTGCGCGGTGTGCGGTGGAAGAGGAGAAGAGGGCTACGACTTGGTTTCATGTAATGCAATCATACGATTACCGTTGACTGTAAACAAAAGCACAGATACACAAACACACACGCACACGCACACACATTAGTATGAGCATGCACTCATACAAATAAGCAATTGCACTCCGTAATATTGTAATATTGCGACTGTCATGCCAACATGTTGTTGTTGTTCATGTTGTTGTTGGTGCTGCTGCTGCCGTTGATAGACGCACACGGCTTCTTGTCTGTCGTTAGCGTAGGCAAATAAACCAATTCTGTACGTTGTTTTATTGCAACGGCACCCAACTTCTACGCGCCATAAACGCACATGTGCATGTATTTGTGTGTGTGTGTGCCTGTATGAATTTGTAAACAATGCCGCAGTCACTGCTACTGCCGCATCTTCCAGTCGTACGTCATGAAGTTTAAGCGAGGAAAAGTGTAAAAGTGTATTTTCCGCTCGATCATTATAGAAGTCTTTAAATGTTTTTCAAGTGAAATTTTAATTGACTCAATTTGTTAATTGAGGCGCTGATGTTTTTATATGCTTCGCAGTGTGAGCGCAGAAAAGTGCTGATGACTCGAAAACAATTTCCGGAAGTGGAGGTGGCATTTCACGGGAAGCGTAAAAGTGAGCAGAGGCAGCGCTCATTCTCATGAATATTCTGAATGGCTCTCTAATCAACTTAATTTGAACGAATTTGACCTGCACTCTGTCGCAATACTGCCGCCACCCACTCCCGCCCTTGTAAATTGCGCACGAAATGGCGTCGTTTAAGTGTAATTTTCTTCTTATTCTTTTGAAGAATGTCCTTTGCAATCGCCTCAGCTGTGTGAGCTAGGGATGTCGGTCTCGAAGGGGTTTCACAGTTTAGGGGATTTTGGGGCTACAAATCGCAATCTCAGAATTAGTGGAAAAATACTCAAGTTTATATTCAAACGCGAATTCCAACGTAAAAATCAAGAACGAGTATGGAAACAGTTTATATATTCGTATAAATTATATAAAATTTAAGGCAGCATAGGAGCTTTCGATTTGAAAAGGAATCTATATCTGAAGCCATTTGAGGCTGTTCGAACAATTGCCGAGGTCAAAACACGGTTTACAGAGGAACTTTCGGACGCCCTCCTTCATATTCGGAAACTACAAACGGGATTTTCTTGAAATTATGTCTTTAAAGACGGTAGATTTTCTGATTCTCTCATTCTTTTGTTTTGTCCTAATATGTATACATACAATTTTTTCATTAGCTGGGCCATACATTTAATGATAATGATGATGATTTGAGCAAATATT
Organism: Neria commutata; assembly: GCA_963457695.1. NCBI lineage: Eukaryota > Metazoa > Arthropoda > Insecta > Diptera > Micropezidae > Neria > Neria commutata. Next base: position 5,185,006 of record OY735245.1, read on the forward strand.
TTTTTTAAATATGTGTAAACTAATAAATTTTTACGTAAAAATTATACCTTGACATCAAATGTCCATATTATAAGCGAAACTGGTTCCACTTTGAAATCGTTTAATGTGCGTATATAAGTATGAATATAAGGCGTTATGTCAATTTTTGATGCCAGGTGATCGTGTAAGGGCCAAGCTACAAATAGTACCGCAAATTCGGCCCCATCGTGTCCGATTCTAGGAATGGGAGGGAGTTAATTTTTTTAAATTTAAGTCTAAAATATGCAGGAGATCTAATTCTATTGTGTTACCCTGTAATATAGTACCTCAAGACTAACATACCTAGTCCGACCATAGCTCGTTAAAAATTCGCTTCAGCGGCGTTCACTTCATGAAAGGATAATGGCCGTTCATTTGCACTCCCATGCCGAATATCACTTGGAATTGTGTTCTTTCGTCTTTTTCAGGTTTTTCAGGCAAGAAATACTGCCAAGAAATACAACAAAAAGTGTGGAAAAAGTGAAGATGTCTCCAAGTTGCTGCTAAGAAGGCCAATCAAGAACGTGCGGCAACATCTCCGTGCCAGCAGCCACCAGTCAGCCAGTCAGTCATGCAGCCAGGCGTGCGCTATATAATTTGCTCTTGCAATGTGCTTCATCAGAAAGGAAATTGAAAATTGCTCTACATGTGAGAAGGTGGATACGAAGTAACGACGTTGGGGCGGAAGCGCGGGTATGACAGCGCCGTTCTACCCTCTTTGGTCCTCTGACTGATGGTAAAGCATTGAAAAGATGATTATGGAAAAACGAAAAAATCCAAAGCAACAAGAGCAAAGGTGGGTGGGAAAATAGCTGGCTTTTATTATGTGGCAAGGCAAGTAAATTGTCGTCAGAAATTGTAAAGAATGTCTTCAAATGTTTTTTTCTGCTCTCCTGCTTTTTTCCTTCCCTTTGCAGCAATTGTGGGAAATTGCACACCGAAGCATTTTAGCGTGGCTTGAGCTCGTGCGCGTCAGCTTGCTTCCTCACTTGTGCAAATTGCCGAAATTAATGACAAGTCAATAAGTTGCTAAATGGAAGACGGCAGAGGTACCTGGTGTGGTTGTTGTTGAACTCCCGCTAGGATCATTATGCCCACTCATCGCTGGCAACTGTCTGACATTTTGGCACAATCAGTCGATAATAATAGAGAGGGGTTGGGGCTAATTGTTTCATTTAAAAGAAGAACCAATTTAAATGTCTGCAGGTACTCCGAAGGAAAGCTGTTCTCATCATATTTAAATTGCACATTTTGACTAGAATATGCAAAGGAACATTATCATTGGAATTTATGGAATATTAAAAATTACACTCCAAAGATCAGACTTTGAAATTTGAGTTGTAACAAAACACATTTTTTACTTTCCAGCTCTTTATTTATTTTGTTGTTGTTAAGAGCAAATCTGCACTTTTAGCCTTCTGCCAGACAAGCTGTAGGTACTCCCTCGGTAATACAGCTAAAAATTTTTCCAAAAATTATTGTCCAACTAATCATGCAAATTTCAAATTAAATTACCAAAAATTTCTTTTCGTAAATATTTTAGAGATAGTTATAGAGAATGCATCGTTTAAAATATCGTATTGCAAAAATCCTAAAATTAAGGCACGCAATTAATAAATATTGAACAAATTCCATGGGTATTTTATTGCATTTAAGGACTAATATATTCCTGCTGTCCTTAAATGAGACTCAAACTGATTGCACAAAAGGCAGTGAGCTGTAGACTGTTTGCTACGGCTTCGATATAGTGTTGACCGAGTTAAAACATATATGTACCTACTACAAAGGCAGGAACTGCCCATCAAAAAAGCAATGTGAGAAAGGAACTCCATTTTTGATTTTTCTGGCGCTGTTTTGTTTGTGCGAATGCCATTAACTGCAATTAATTTCCGCTGTCATTTTAGCGAGCGGCCTGGAAGTTCTTGTAAACATTGCAAATGCATTGCTAAACATTTGCAGGCGCTTTAAGCAGCTTTTGAGAGCGCAGTAATGGCGGACGGACGGACGGACGGACGGATGAATGGATAAACCGGCATTCAAAGTGTAAACAATTAACGTCTTTCGCAAAGGAAATCACAGACAATTTGTGCATTTAATGCATTTCTGCAATTCGTACTGCATAAATGCCGCTTTAATTGCTTGTGTGAATGCCAAAAGTAAACAAAATTTTTAAAAAGTTTTCACTTATTCGATTTCGCTGGCGTTGTTTTGGAAAAATGCTCGATTCTCATCGAAACGACATTCCGAAATTCCGCTAAAGTTCGAATGCGCCGAATGCCAATCTGCTGCACACATGTTGCCCATAAAAGGCTTAAATCACTCTTAAATTTCTTAAGATTTTGTGTTGCCCGTGGCGGCTGTGGCTGCTGCACCACTCGCCTGATGCGCGGCAGCGTGACTATTTTCCGAGTCAGTCCAAACGGGCTGTGGTGCATGGGTCCGGCACAAGGCACACGTGCTCCTTCATTGTTTACACAACAATCAGTCTATTAAGGCCTTCTTAGGGAGGGGGTGTCTCTTTGATTTGTTGCTGCTCTGCTGTTCTGCTGCTTTGTTCTGCCTCTGGTGGAGTAAATGTATGTGCATGAGTGTGTGTGTGTGTGTATGTGTGACCAACATTCAAAGATTGTACGTTTTTAACACAATTCGTAAACAACAGCGCCGCCATGTTTTGTTCTTCTGGTTGTGCTTGTTGTTGTTGTTGTTGTTGATTTTGTTGCGCTGAGGCACTCGGCGGTACACGCTATGCTCTTTTTCTGCACTCACTCTGGCATTTAAAATTTTTGGCTGAGGCTAATTGAATCGGTGCCACAACCACCGGCACCTACAAGCATACGACCCACAAAGCCCGCTCCTACGTATGTACATACATTCTTACCTACATATGTATGTACATACATACATCTGTTGGCCGACGCGTCGGAGTTGCGCGGTATAGGCAAATTAAAAGTCTAATTGGATAAACAATTCCGAAAAGTAGGTGTTTCTTGGGAAAATAAAAAGTTGTCTTGTACGAAGCAACCAAATAAAAAAAATAACGACGAGTAAAATACATATAAGAAATGTTTTCACTCGGGTTTTAAATTGTTTATGAATGAATTGATTCAATTTACAGCTAATTGTTGTTATAATTTTTTGCTTTTGGGTGTTTTGTTTGGAAACTGTGGGTGGTCCTTTTTTGCGTGGTAGTGCAGACACACAAACACCCATGTATATTTCATTGGACGGTGAAATGTGGTGAAAAATAAAAAAACCAAAATGGCGTAAGTATTTACATTTCAAAAAATTTTGTCAAAATACGCAGATTTTTTTAAAATTTCTTAATAATCAGGGCCTTAGTCAGAAACGTTATGTGCAAAGGATTCAGTCTGTGGTTTTTTATGTTTGGTAAAATCTCTCTGATAATCTGTAGCTTACATCGAAAAAGCAATACGGTTTCGAAATAAAACACACAAAGAAAAATATAACGTTTTAAAATTGAGTGCTTTCTTTTGAGGGAATTTCTCAAATGTATTTGTCACTAGATCATACCAAAACTGAACTAACAACGCCAGAAATGATTGAATAAATGTTGCTATTTTCTTTTACCAAAATTTCCAGTATATTATCAATAACTATATTCACTTCTGTCACTGAATCCATCATAGAAGAACTACGAACACGAATGTGTCCTACGAAAAGGAAGAATTTGGTATCACACAATCTATGTGAGCTTTTTCCCCAACAGTCGTAACTTGTCGTAGAATATTTCCACAAAAACTTACGATTTGACGTTGCGAATGAATTCAGTGATGCCAATTCACAAATTTCGAATTTACTTTCATAGCCTCATAGTTCTTGTTCAATGACAGCAGCTACGAAAATCGAACCTACCATGGTTTCAGGGATGGATTATCTTCTAGTTTTGAATATTAAATTCTTAGTTGCCATTTTGAAAGAATGCAATAATCCGCTTATAAAAATACGACTGTATGGTGTGAAAATACTTGCACAAGCCTGTTCTTTTGTATAACACATACATGCACAATATAACTGAACCATATGTAGGGCATTGTTGTTGCGCATGCTATAAATCAACAATATGATTCAGTGTTGCTTGTTTACTTAACTAAATTAGCACTTAAATGCTTTAAGTGTTTTTACTTACGTTAGTGTTTTTTAAATAGGATTTCGTATTCAGAGATAAATAGAGAAGCCTGGCGCAGGTGTTTCAGGGGAAATGCTCTTCGCAATCCGAAGGTGGGCGCCACAGATGCCTCAGCTACTTTTCGTTTTCTTTTCTTTAAAATACACGCAATTGAAGAGCTTTTACACTGCACACACACCAAAAAAGCGTACAAAATTTATATGGAAAATTTATTGGAAATTTTCGAAATGCGCTTAATAGCTTCAAGTGTGTTTTTAAGTCTCTCAGGCGTTCGCCCCTCTTAAGAAGATTTTATCAGCGTTTTCAGATCAGTTCGATGGACGATCGCCGGATCGGCCAGAGTGCCAGATTTTAGCAGCATTTAAAGCCAATTAATGTGCGTAATGTGTGAGATTGCTTACGGAATTGAAAATGAAGCAATTGAGAATATTTTACAATCGCAGGGCTGCGGGTGTGGGTGAGGACGGCCAATTGTTCAAGGTCTTCAACATGTGGTGGCTGGTTCTTCGATGTGTCTGCGCCTGGCCGCCGAGCATCGCGATTATAGAGGCTTCATCAAAACTGCTAATTAAGTTGCCTATCCCAAAATAGCAACAACACCAACAGAAGCAGCAGCAGCAACAACAACAACACACTCAACAACGACAACATGTGTTGGCAGCAAACGCGTCCAATCTAAACACATTGTTACGGCCGAGCGAGCGCACATTCACATTCACGTCCACCGTCCAATGGCCACCATGCCACCATGCTCCTCCACGCGGCAAGTGCGCGCAAGAATCAAGTGAAATCGTGGAGATGAGGCCAGAAAAAAGCGCAAATAACAATAAACAAAATCACAAAACCAAAACATTCATCATTTAATTTTTTGGTAAATCATTTAAACGCTTTTTTATTTGAAGAAAAATAATCAAAAGCGCTTTCGTGCATTACGGCTGATACGCGCGCCGAGGCAGCGCAGCGCAGCGTAGTTTACTCAATTGAAGCAGGAATTGAAATTGGAATTGCCTCGGCTGGAGTGGGGTGGAGGTGTGCATCGAGATGTGTGTTGAGGTGGGTGGCATTTGTGGCCCTCTGCTGGTGTCTTATGAGCGCACATGCCGCTACACAGGCAAGCAAGTGTATGCGGTGGAGCGGGCGGGCAATCGCCATAATGCCGCAGTGGAAAAGCAGTAAAATTTCGTAAACGAATTTTCCGCACACAGCAATTTTATGTGTACGCTAGAGTGTGTGTGTGTGTGCACGAGCAAGAGGCAACATTGGCAGCGGTGGCGGTATAAAAATGCCACACCGCAGCCAAAACCGCACCGTACTAAACCATTAATAATTTTTAAATTTGCTGCTTGTTTCATTTTATGCTTTGTTATTGTTTGCGTGAGTGTGTGCGAGTGCTGTGGAGAGAGTGTGCGTGCTTGCGCGGCTGTGGTAGTGTGCGTTTGGGAGTGGTTGTACGATCTCAGCCATTTTTGAAATTTTACCTAATTTCAATCGAGTCAAATCAGAATGTTTATTTTCACAGGAATCAAGGATCCGAGAGACGAAAATTTATATTTTTTTAAATGACTGTCTCATCTTTTGTTTTGAAATTAAAAACAAATATATATAACATGATTAGATCTGCTAACATAACGTTATTTTTTTGAGCTGAAAAGATGAGCAATCCTCTGAGAGACGTATAATGATTTATATCATTTAATAGATAGTAATTGTAATAATGTTTTAGCTTTCGTTTCCTGCCAGTAATGTAGATCTTTTCAGTTTAGCTAGAGTTTAAGGCTTTAGGCTGTTTAAGGCCTAAAGGAGCTCCATAACAGCCTGCAGAATGGTTTTCGGAGGCTGCTTTTCTACCAAGATCCTCGTGTTGCCGAATGTAACATTGATAAACCTTAAAAAATGCTCGAGAATTCATGAACACAGCAATTCTGTGTTTCTGGTCAACTCAGAAGAAATGAATTCGAAGTCCAATTGCATAAATAGGCCTATCCGAACCTAATATTTCTGCTCTTTGAATAACTTGCTAAAAGCGTTTAAGGTTCTACTTTTACAGCGTAGCTTGCCATCGCCCTACCGATGCACTTAACGCCTTTAAGGCAACTTTGAACAAAGATTTCCAAAAATAATCCCTAACAATATTAAAATATTCAATTAATTTCGATGAACTTAAAATTGCTGCACTGCCGGAAACACTGCAGGATATGCAGGAAATGTTGGCATCATATTGACCACACAAGTTTACATTGAAACACGCAAGCACACAAGCCACAAAGGACTTCGTTTGCTTCCTTTGTGATGCGACTTTGGAGCGGGGATTTGTCTGTCTCACACTGGTCACATACCGGCGTTCTCACATAATTCATTCGCTCCGAACGCCTGCGCCAGACTCGTTCAAGTGCTGCCCTACATGCTGGCGAACACCCAGTGGCATGTCCTTCGGCGCACCGTATGCGGTGACGACACTGTCAAGTGGCTGTGCGTCTGGAAAGACCTGCGATTGCATATCGATTATGATCCTGACGAACGCGACACTTGACAATTGTTGCAGGCGTTGTTTGTAAATAAACATTACCGGCACACGCACACACTGGAACTAAGAGGCGATCGGCTACTCACCGCTGGCAGTGGCAGTGGCAGCGACAGAACGCCGAGAGTGATCGCGCAAAAGGTACATCGTTCAAGAGGCGATGGCGACGACGACGGCGATGGCGACAACTGCGGTAGTAGCAGTTGAGCTGTTTGTAAACAGATTGACAAGTTCGGTGGCTAATGTGGACCTCCCGAATTGTAAACAATTGGCGAAATTTCGGTGTAGGGTTACCGACGCTAAAGAGCCACATTTGGCACGATGAGTGACCGAAATTTCGGTTAATCTTTAGAGACCACAACTGTTGGTTAGTTTTCCGATGATTATCCAAATATGAATTCTTAAGAAACATTCGGGAAAATGTAATTTTTTCCTGCTCTGGACACGCTTCACGCCGAGTTCCATTCAATTCGAAATCGTGTCGATCGCACGCCACGCACACGTGAGTAAACATGCGGATTTCGCGGCAAAAATCGCAGACGCATGTCAACGTAAGAGCAGCTGATCTCAAACCAAGCGACTGAAGAGTGGAAAAGTTACTTTCTGACACAGGAGAATGCGATCTTTGCACGACGTGCGGCGCGGTGGTGCAAATGTTTGACAAAACTGGGGCCCTAAAAACAATTGACAGCCGAAATTACTTGTGTAAACACGGCCGCCGCCGCTAATTGCGGGCGACTTCTCTCGGCTTCCAAGAATTTTAAGAAAATACTCGCCTGCACAAACAATGCGCGTGCAAAGGAAATGCTCCATTTTGACTAATTGCGAGTAAGTTTGGTGAATTTGTGTAAACAAGGCGTTCGAGTGGAATGTGCGCTGCCGCTGCTGCTGACAGCGGAGGGTGAAACGGCAGCGCGCCACTGTCGGAAAAGTGCTCTCATTGCATGTGCGACTCATCGTGCTGCTGCATTGGAGCTGCGAGTCCGCGAGCGCATTCCTTTCCACGTTGCCATTTTGTTTGTTTTATGCGAAGATGCTCCTAATGCGACCGCGCATCAAAAGTCAATTCCGTTTACGTTTGCGGCGCCTGGTTTAGTGCTTGAGAGTGCAGCCTAATTGAAGCTGTCAGGCGGCTCGCGCGCCTGCGCAGACACCCAAATCGTATCAAGTTTCCTGCGCATTGAAGGATCTTGTAATCGATATTTGAATGTGTTGGAATTGATTGATTGATAATCGCTTACATTTTGGGTGGGCAAAATTTTTGTTGTTGTAGTTTTCAGCAATTCTGCTCAGAAGCTGAGAAGTGCATTTCTTACTTTCATTTATTTTAGCTTCAATTGAAATTAGGCACTGAGATTCTAAAACCGGAATTTGTGGATCAATTCCCATAAATTTTACAAAATTACGAATACCATGTCATATCACTATGAATCATATCATATGAATATATCATATCATATATAGTAGTAGCGATTTTCCTCCGAGTAAGAATTTGGTGGTTTTAGCATAATAATTTCCATGTGTTAAATCGAACAAACTGCAAAAAATAAAGCTTTAGGGCATCTTTTTACTCTACATAAATAAACATTTCTTAGTTCGATGGCAGTAGAATGCAATGGCGAAATGAGAAAACGAGCTATATAATTAAAATCTTAGTTTTTTCATATAGAAATATGTATGGGTTTTTTTACGTTTTGTGCGTGTCTATGCGTAATTATATGGAAATCCTTATGCCACAAGATCGATGGCTTAACATAAGCACACATTCATTTATTATCCAATAAAATCATTACTTATTTCTTGTCTCTATTGGTGCGATCTTTTTGCTACTCTCTCTCTTCGTTAGCTGACAAATACGGGACAGACCTCATTTATTAATTTTTGGAATTTCGAAGATAGATTATTAATCTATCCCTCATCTAAATAATCGCACTCAAGCTCTTGTTCGAATATGGAATATTAAAATGGAATCTGAAAATCCGTGCCCATATTCAACGACAGTTTTTTAGCTTTCATATTCCAATTAGTTTCTCCCGTCTCCTTGCTATTGGAAATGCAAAGACCACCCTTAAGCAAACTCGAGCCGAAAACTCACACACACAAACACCTTCATCTACTTGCGCAAATAATAGTTTTTCCACTCAGCTTACAAAATCTTGCGGAGATTATGTACACACAAATACGCAAGCCGAAGTAAACGCCTCCGTGAGCTCATTTGCATGTGTGGCACTGAGGGAGCCAGCAATCGGCTGCTGGGCTGCAGGGGAGCATGGGGGTGGAGATTGTGATTTGATTTTGCCTTGAGTGAAAATAAAAAGTTTTAATTATGCTGCGCGGCATTTGATGTTTGTTATGCGCTGCCACCGCCACCCGCCACTGCCACCCGCCACTGCCATTGCCGCTGCTCCTGCCACCGCCGCAGCCACAGCTTCTGTCGCTGGCTGTCAGGTGTGTGGCTTTTGGGCGCTGGAATTGTTTATGCTACTTTGTGGCGATCAAGTAACTGCATAATTGCGCGCAAGTTGGGTGGCACTGCGCCCTTGCCGTGGCGTAAGTGTGTATGTGTGCATGCATGTGTGTGTGCCTTACTTATGCAGATGCGATTTGCGGGCACTTGCCGCAATATGCTCTCCGCTTGTGCCGCAATTGCGGCTAATGATCGCCTCTTCAAAGGCACTCGTGTGGAATTAATAAATTCAGGATGTAGCGAAACTTGCATGGCACCAGCAAGGAAGCGTGTCACAGGCTGCCAGCGTACGTTCCTTCTTCCGGCCGCACTTGGCTCGTTGCCGCTGGTGGTGTGAAAGTTACAAATCTCGCTTTGTGGTGGCGGCATTAGAAGGCACGAATAAGCGGATTTCGATTTAAAGCAGTTTTGGGCATTGGTGAAGAGGAGGAATTAGCTCAGAATTGGAAGTTGCTAGCGCGTTGTGAATGGGGAAATGTAAATACCATGAGAAAATGATGAGTACTTGAAACTCATTCACTCATAATTTGAACTAATTGCGTCGTTATGGAAAATGCAACAGAAACGTAGGCAAGGGGTTACAGAAAAGACAATGCGGTCATTCCTACTTCAGCTTTTGTTTTGGTTAAACTAATTTTGGAAATTAATACAAAAGTTAACTGATTTCTTCTTGTTTTTTTAACTCTGCAGCTGAAGGCCATCGATGCTATTTCTATTTACAATTCGCTATGCTTTTTAATGAACAAACAATTTTCTTCAAATAAATAAATACGAACATTCGTTGAAATGAAAAATCCTGGCTACGCTGCTGAAAAGTGATCCCCATCATCTCCCGAAAAGTTGGAGATTATTAAGTGTCTGAAAGGTTTTCAAGTCAAGTGGCCACACAGACAGATGCTCTGCGAATGAATGAGATCATGCAAAGGGAGGGGTAGCTCAATTAACACTTCCAAGTGCACTAAAATATTTTCGAGATTTTTGACCCCCAGAAAAAGAAGCAGGCGATAAGCGCCCCTGTTCTTGCCCCCCAAATAATATAATGATGCTTTATTTTATAAAACTACGGCAATGCACTTGTATATTTTGGCTGCTAAGATTGACGGCGGTTTGTTGTACTTTTTTATTCTTAATCTTTAAATAATTTGTGTATACAATTGACACGCATTCTCCCACACACATGCACATATACATATGCATATAACAGCGGCCTGCAGTCGAACTGTCAGTTTTACTAAACTCATTTTTGACTTGCAAAAATAATTGCACTAAATTTTGATTTGTGTTGATTTGAAAACATGTCAGAATGTTCGAATCGCATCAGATTCGCGTGTGGCTACCGGACACGTGTATGCGTTTGCATGGGCGAGGGCTAGTGCGTGTGAATGTATGTGTTCATGTGAGTACAGCAACCGCGGCTAATGTGTTCATTAAATACAATTTATCGCAATTTGGAGCGTTTTGCGTGTTTGCTCGAGTAAACAAACAAAATATTTGACCAATGGCGCATCGACAAGCAGTTAATGGCTTCAATAAAATGGCAAATCACTGAAGTAAATCCCGTTGGGATAATATGCAAAAATACATGCTCGTACATGTGCAAATTTATTCCAAAAAGCATGCAGAAAGAGGCGCCAATCGAGAGGTGAGTGAAATATTTTGAATTCCCACCCGCTGCCGTACGATGAAATTTTGTCCCTCCAGCTGCCGTTGATCTCAGCTGGTTCCAAGCTGGACGGCGTCATAACTCTGCAATGTGCCAATCATAAGTATTTTCTATAGCTTAATTTTATCATTCAACGATGGTAGTGCATCTTTCGATATTATTCATGGCGTTATTTATTCATAGGATATCAGTAAAGAGCATGAATATATGTATGTAGTGCGCCGCAGTGGCTCAGTGGACAAGTGCTTCTTCGCTGATGCTTCCACAATACATTTTTGAGTTGCTAGAAGTCCGAAAAAAACATTCTTGTGTTGCTAGAAGTCTAAAAGAAACATTTACGAGGGTTCGTTTATTGACAAAGTTTATCCACATGTTTCCGCGCAAAACCAACAAAACAAAAACAGCTGCTCCTTTGCAATGTCGGCAATGTGGTATTACTACCAACCTACCAACTCCAACAGCCAACCACATATTAGTACCAGCCATAAAGCCATAAACACATAATTGGTTTGTGTGCTGACTAGAATTTAGTTCACCCACTGTTTGAGCAGCACTGCATGATTCAATTACTTCTTGCGAATTCTACTTTCCTTTTCTTTATCAAGTTTCTTTTCGAGCTCCTAGTTTCCGCAGCAAGCGGAAGCCGAATTATAGCCGAATATTTCCATTTTGGTGGCCCCTTCAGGGCAATAGAGCTATTATTATTATATAGGGTTAGTATCTATTTAATGAATAAATAATTTTCTTCGAACAAAACTAACTCAATTTCTACTTTGTACTGGGAAATTGAAAGCAGGAAAATGTTCCTAGTTTCCGCCTACTTGCAATTTCTTGCAACTATACAAGCCGAACGGAGTTCGAAAAATGTGTTGTGTAATTAAATTTCTCTTCGTTCTTTTATTTCAGTACTTCAAAAGGAGTGATATTTCCACATTTGCTGGCTCTCCTGGCCTCCATTGACTGGACAAATGTCTAGCACAAATGTCGGTGTTGAAGGCGGGCAATTTGAGCAATTTCAGTAATTTCAGCTCTCGATTGTCGTATCCTGGGGCCATGTAATTGGAACATGCTGAAATATTTGAAAATACATATTTTGATTTTCTTTTATCAAACTGCTTAACTGAAGTTATTATTTAACAGTTCAATGTAATACCTTATTTCCACTGCCACGAAGTCAGGTGGGTACTTCACTGAATCCATCCAAATTTCATAAATTTTGTTATACAACTTTCAAAATAATGGCAGAGTTTTGCTAAACCCGCGCTGCTTTTAACTTAAACCAGCTTTTAGGGCAAATCGAAATGCTGAGCAATGTAAATATTTTACAATCTGGCTACACAGAAATTAACAAATGCTAACAACTTTTGACAATTAGATTTGATTTTGTTGTATTCTATTAATTATTATCATTATTACTAAACAATCACAGCTTAAAATTCATGCTTAGAACTGCGTATATATTGTTTATATTTGTGCATTTTCGAGAGCAACTTTCAACAAAATCTCGTTGAAGTGCAGTGGAAACACATCAGAAAGATTTTGAAATCTTTTACTATAAATATCAGATTTCGTGGCCAGTGGAAATTAACTAAAAATTTGTGTTAAATTATTTTATTCTTGTGCTGTTCTGTATTTTGACTTCAAGAATATGGTAAACGTTTATTTCGCTGCCTCACGTATGCTTTCAATCGGAGCTCACATTAACCAAACCCAGTCCATCTCAAAGCCGTTTAATAATCCGGATTTTGTAATCAATATTAACAGATATACGAGAAGATAGCGTTTCTTTACGATTTTGTACAGCAGATCTCATTTTATTTAAACTTATTATGCTAAATAAATTAGTCTAAAGTAAATACAAATTACAATTGAAATTTCACAATTTGCATATGAAGAATTTACATTGCAATGCATTGTTGTAGGGAAATCACAAATCATCTTGGAATTGTCAGTGCAGCGCCACGGAGGGGGATGCAATTCAATATCGTCTTCTTCTTCTATATTTTTGGCAATTTGTAAGCAATTAAATAGCATAAACAAAATAATTAGGATTAAGTGCACACACACGAACAATTCGTGAACCTTAAACAACGAAGACCTTGCGCCACATATATATGAGCCGAGCCAAGCCGCCTTCGTGGGGCGCACAAATTAAGCTAATACACCTCTCTCTACTTGTCTTCCTCTTATTGTTCTTCTAATGGGGTTTCAGCTTTCTTTGAGTACTGTGGTTGAGGCTGTTGTTGCTGGCATCGCTGTGTGGATTGCCCTCCCGCAGCGCAGCGCTGTCTGCATCGGCAGCGCCACCGCGGCTGCTGTAGTACATCAGCGTCATCATTTTGAGCATCTTGAGCTCCTTCTTATCCTCGGCTGCTGTTGAGTTGCAGCCGCGGTAGCTGGGCTTCGCTGCTGCCGCCGTCGTTGCCGCTTCCGTTCTCAATGGCAACGCATGCGGATGTGGCGCAGGGGGATAGGCTGCTGTGGATAGGGTATGTGGGCTGAGGGTTGCCAAGTGCCGCTGCTGCTGGTGCAGCCGGAGCTGTAGGCTGAGGTCTGCTGACTGGTCGTGTCTTTAAAATACTGAAGTCATTAACATTTTCTAAAAAACCTTTTTGTGCTGACAGTTGTTTCACACTTTCAACATCCTTTTTGAGTTCCTCCATGTCGCGTTTGAGTTTGGCGCGCCGGTTCTGGAACCACGTGATGACCTGCAACACCGAACAACAACAACAAAATGAGAAATTTTATTACAGTAAAGCTGCAAGAAAATTCATTACAAACGTGTGACGCACCTGCGCGTTGGAGAGTCCCAGGCCCGCCGCAATCTCATCTCGATCCGCGGGCGATAAATACTTCTGGTAGAGGAAACGCTTCTCCAGCTCGAAAATTTGATGGTTTGTGAAGGCGGTGCGGGATTTCCGTTTCTTCTTGGGATTGGGTCTGGTGGCGAAAATGTTCAAAGTGGCAGGATCTGCAAGATATATATAATAATATATATAATAAAAGATATAATAAAAGAAGCAATTGTTATTCAAGGCAAGACTTTCGGAATTTCTTTGATCTTGGCTCCAACGTCTGCGAGATCAAAGCGAATTTGAAGATGTTGTAAACCTATAAACTATGATCGATGAGCTACGCCGGCTCTCCGTGTACTATTCGTACTTTCCAGTTTGCCACTTTGGAAAATTAATTCCGCCGTTAAACGTTTCATTTGTGCAATGGAAAATGTTCATTGATTTCATTTCAGACGGACGTACGGATGGACGGACCAACGCGCGGTTTCGTTAATTTTAATGTGATTTTTACGAGTATATCGCATGCCAGATCAAAAAGAACACACGCACACTCGCACTCACACAATCATTTAAGTCGGCGCACAATCGTTTACGATTTAGTAGCGTTTAGTGTTGAAAGAAATTCAACGGAATTCATCGCAACGCATTCAAGCGATTTAATTCATGCCAACGCTCCATCACTTCATCGGTCGGTCCAAAACAGTTCATCATTCGTCATTCACTGCTCACCATTCACCAAATGAGGCATCATCAAACTGATTTTGATTTTTATTGGAGTGTGATTATGATTGTTCTCTTTTTTCGGTTTGTCGGTGTGTTGTTGTTGTTGTTGTTCATTCAATTTGACTGAAGACGAAATGAATTTGGAAATACTCGTAGTAGCCGCCGGAGAAGAAATGAAATGTTTATGGCGTGTGCGATTTTTATCGCTTTTCGAGGTTGTAATATTTGTTTTTGGCATGTTTAAAGGTGATTCTCATTGCTTATTGCTGATTGATGTGTGGCGGCGGAAATCGCTTTAATCAATTTCACTCTTTATATATTTGTACGAACCGAATTTGCCTTTGATGGTGCATATTCAAAACGGAAATAGCCCTTTTGAAATGTAGAGCGCTTTATTTTAAGTTTCAAATTCTTGCACTCCAAGCAATAACCTTTCAAAATTCAATAAAATTGTTAACATTGCATTTTTATATTGACAAAATTTCTTTTCTCAACGAATTTATTACATTGATCTGAGTAGCTTAAATTGCGCGTATCATTGCTTTTATGAAGTTTTTCTAGTTTCTTGTATATGTATCTTTCTTGTAAGGAACCATTTTTGGTTCCATTTTCGAATTTGTATGATAGTTTAATGGAAGTTTTGGAATTCAATGAAATGGATTTAATTGGCGCAACGTAATTTTTCTGTGGCGAAGCTCAATTCTGGCGACTTGAAAAATAATTTCAATAGACAATAACCTAACAAATACTGATGATCATTAAGAACTGTTCAAGAAGTGAAACGAATTTAGAGACCGAAATTTAAAATTTCACATGCAGAAGTTGCCTACCATATTACATATGGCATACTACGGCACTCTTTTCACCCCTCCGCATCAAAACAATGTAAAAGGGCATTCCTGTCTCTTTCCTATTGCCCTAATTGTTGTTTATATAGAAAACCGCTGTTTATCGGCGTTTTCGGGTGTCAAGTCCAATGACGCTGCTGTGGATCTGCCTGCTGTGGCTCGGTCGTGCTCAAATTGATGGCGTGTGTTTGCATTTAGCAGCTGTGCACTTCATCCCGGCTTTTCGATTGCATTAAGCCGTTTATTGTTGTTGTCGTTATTTCCGCTTTGTTCTCATTGCTTTAGATTGTTGATGGCTTGCCACAATTCCAAATGAAAAGCGGTTCATTGGGGTGGATATGTGGTGACTGGTTGCACAATGTTTGTGGCAAAAGCCATTTTGTTGATGTCATTGCCTGCCTGTGAAAGACGAAATCCATTGTTGTGCCTATGATCAGTGACGAAATTGTGGTTCTATAGTTTAACCCTGCATTAATAACGTAAAAAAATTTGTCTGTATCAGATCATACAGCCAACAAATCCATCAGAATAGTCTGAGCTTTGATTAAACTAAACTAAAACTTTTAGCTAGTTAGCTTCTGCCAAATTATTTGAAAACGAATAACTGTGCTTTTAATTATGTCGACGAACCTTTAAACTATTTATTTGTTGTCATGACTATTGTTAAAAAAGTTTAAGTAATTTTTCAAAATGACTGAAGTAAAATAATTTCAATTCGTAAGTAATGCATCAAATAAATTCGTGTACTAATTCTTTTAGTATATATATTATTTTGGCTTTAGGAAATTTTTCGTGGTTTCAGCTCATTTGTTGAATGAACAACTTTTTGATAATTTTAGGTAATTTTTTTCGTTTTTAGGTCAGTTTCAACGTTTGGTTTATAATAGTTTTTTTTGAAGGGTTTATTATTAGCTTAAAAAAATACTTTTGTGCAGTTTTCTAGGTCTTTAAAGTACAAGTTGTTGCTTTACTTTCCGTATTTCTTAGTGGGAAATTTTTTTTAACATGTTTCCGTGTTCGCACATACCGCTTTCTAGCTCCATCGTATTGCTTGGCACACTTTCTCACACTCGCGAAGTAAAGAAAAAACTGTGCATGTGCCGCATAACTCAAAGTATTTAATTAATTAAAACAAATTGACCAGTCGCACGAATACTTGACTAACTACAAAGCTACTTTAAGCAAATTGACTTAAAACGAAACTCATTTGCACAAGATTATAATAATTTCAGCTTGCTTACGTACTAATTGCGAATTTATTTATTAAGAGAAAAATTATACATTGAAATGAGAATTCGCTGATTAGCATAAGAATGGCAGTGGAGGGGCCAGTGCTTATTGGAAGCGACGCGCAATATGTATCGCTAATGATTCTGGCCTCAAACTTCTCAGGTAACATTTTATGCTGATGTGGGTAAGGCATTCCTATTGGCAGCGGCCATGTAATGCGTGCTTTATGGTCAAGTAGCGAGAAAAAAGGAAATTAAGGTCACTTACTGTGACTGTCAAAGAGTGACAGTGGCAATGGCAGTGGCTGGACTCTGAGGTTGGTGTGCGTCTGGCACGTGCTTTTGTGTGTTAATAAACAATGAGCAATCGCATTTTAACACACAACATACAACGCCAACAACAACATACAATGCCAACAACGACGAGCAGCAGACAAACAAACAAAGTCGCCGGCATAACTAATCATAACGACAGACAGCCGCAGTGACATTTCACGCGAGCGACACCACTGCCGGAGCCGTGGCTCTAGTGGGGAGTTGGTGACACGTTGTGGCGCGCTGCCACAGGACATATACATATGTATATGTGGGAATGGAAAATGAGCATAGGGCAACCCGGAGTGGACAAATGTACTGACGAAATACAACCATGAACAACTGAACGAACGAATGCAACAGAACTGAACACAAGCCAAAACTCGGGCACACGAGGACGAAACTGACGAGCGTCCAAGAGTCTGAAAACCGAAGTCAATGTGACAAGTCATGCTCTGCGAGCAATGTAATATAATAATGATTAACAAACTTTGTAAATACAACTATTTTTAACATTTCAATAAAGAAAGTCAGTAAAGACTTCTACAAGTGGGGACTCGGCCGGGATCGAGCCTGAGAAACATGGAAGTAGTGGAAGTGAAATTTAATGCAAGTTTAATTTAAAAGTGCGCAGTTGAGAACGTTACGCGAAAACAGTAATGTGTACAGTAGTTCCCGCTTATAAGCCCCCCGCTTATAAACGTTCCCCGCATTTTAGCGTTGACATTGTCCCTTGTGAGATTTCCCCATTAACGAATGGTTGTATTTCCCCGCTTAATAGATCCCCGCTTATATGCATTCCCCGCATAGAAGCATGTAACTTTTGATACCGAAGTATAATTTTATAAGAAAATTTCCCCGCGTATAAGCTCGGCATAATAATTTGATGTGTGGCAACGCTGCGATGGAACATATGTTTTTGACAACACAGCAAATAAGCGCGCGTAAAGTGTAAGTGAATAAGGGCCAGTTTCACAGTGGATGTTTAAACTCTGATTGCAGTTTAAATAGGGAATTTCAGTTTCACAGTGGGAAGTTAAATACAATTTAAATGCCCGGTTGTGGGCATTTAAGTACGGCACAGAGTTGCAATCGAAAACAAATAAACAGCTGATTTCGGATGAGCAAGCAAGCTGCGTCGACAATATTGCAATTTATAAGCGGCCAAATTAAACATACAACTGCATGGTGTAGCACATATAAATGATCCCGTAGTATTATAAATAATATAAACTGTGGATTCTTTGAAGAATATCCAATAATTCACTTCTTTCGGCCGACGAAAAATTTTTAGCTCGCGCTGCCTCCATAATTGAACAATTGAACATATGTTTTTGGCAAGTTGTGCTGTGTTCAATTGTCAAATATTCGAAGTTGCCATTCATTATTCCGTATTTAAATAAATGTACTGTGAAACTCAAGAAAAGTTAAACTAGATTTAAACTCAATTCGCAAATTAGATTTAAACATCCACTGTGAAACTGGCCCTAAGAAAAAGCTTTGAGCCAAGCAACCAATTTCTGAAAGAGCTTGATGCTATGGAACTGCAAGTTTATAAAGAAACCAAAAGTCTGCAATCAAAAATTACTGATTTTTTTAAGATAAATATTTAAGAAATACATATGTGTTCCTTGCTTTTGTGATTTAGCTAGAATGGCTATTTTTTGTTTTAATTCTAAGTGTTTTTTGTTTCTCGTTTTTGTAATTCAGCTAAAAATGAATTTTATTTATCAAAATAAATATATGCACATACATAATTATGTCTTAGTCTTTTATTTCCACATAGCGTTTAAATTTTTGTATGTATATGCGTGTTTGGCTCCACAAAGAAAATTCTATATAAGCGTTACTAGCGCTTATAACCGGGTTTTCGGATATAAGCGTTACTAACGCTTATAACCGGGTTTTCGGATATAAGATTTCTACGGTTACAAGCGTCGGAAGTTGTGCATTTTTGACGACGCTTATAAGCGGGAACTACTGTATATAAATATATATGCGTAGTGCGCAATGGAAATTTTACGCAGTGATTAAAGTTTCGCATACTTTAGATGCGTAGTACGCAGGTGCGCAGTAGCCCTTCCACAGTGAGACAGTTTAAAACGAGCTATGTATGTAAAATGTTAAAACTTTAGTTGATGCTCGAATATAATAAAGTGGTAAAATCTGAGTTTGGAATGTACAGAAGGTACAGTCTCCGAATATTCCGTTATGTTTCAAGAATTCAGTACAGTCAACAATCGAGCGTCCGTTATGTTCATGGAGTCTAGTTCATTCCAGAAAGTTCGTTAAAACTTTTGAATTTGGAATAGAGGAAATGAAGGAGAGACAACTGATGAAATTTTAATAGAGCAGCAGGTGGCAGATCTACTACAGTGAGTGTAGCAGAGCCGAAATTCAGAGCAGAACAGCAGAACTTCTACAGTGAGTGTAGAGGAGACTACGTTGCAAGCAGAACAGCAAGTAAGCAGATTTGCTGCAGTGAGTGTGGCAGAGCCGAAAGTTCAGGCAAACAACAGAAAGCAGAACCGAAATTGAAAGCAGAGGAGCAGAAGGCAGATTTGCTGCAGTGAGTGTAGCAGAGCCAAAAGTTCAGGCAAGAAGCAGAACAACAAAAGCAGAGAAGAAGAAGCAGAATTGCAACAGTGCAAGTAGCAGAGCTTATATTTAAAGCATAACAGCAAGTACGCAGATTATCTGCAGAGAGTGTAGCGAGAAATATATCAGAGCCGAAGTGAAGAGAACTGCAACCGCAAGTATTCGGAAAGCGTGAGCAAGGAAATTTAATTTTGTATATTAAATTTTGTCAAACTTAATACTTTTATTAACGTTAATACCTATTATTAATATTCAATTCTATATTTAAACTTTATATTCATATACTTAATATTAAGAAACTGTAAAATGGACGCCGACACAATACAGAACATGAATGTAGAGCAGCTGAAGAAGAAATTGAGGGAGTTAAATTTACATATTACGGGAGCCAAGATAGACTTACAGAAAAGATTGTTGCACCACTTTGGGTTAGAAGAAAGGGAGGAAAGTGATCACGAACCAGTGGATATAGAATCGACAAACTCAGAATACTCCGACGCTGCTGTAGGCGGTATAGGGGAACCAAGAAGGGAAAGAGTTGCATTTACTTTACGTGATGTAGAGGATAGCGTTGCCTCATTTTCTGGTAACGATTCGCATGACGTCAATCAGTGGGTTTCGGAATTTGAAGACATCGCTGAGACAGTGGGTTGGAATAATCTGCAAAAGTATGTGTACGCTAAGCAACTTTTGAAAGGAGCCGCAAAGCTTTTTATGAGAGGGTTGGTTGGTGTACGAAGTTGGAGCGCATTGAAATGTGCTTTAATTGAGGAGTTTGGAAAACAATTGTGCGCATCAGAAGTGCACCGGGTACTCAGAGGTCGACGTAAGCAGCAGAGAGAAACGCTGCGAGAATATTTATATGTTTTAATAGAAATAGGAAAGGCAATAGCACTCGATGAGCAAAGTATTATTGAATACTTTGTAGAAGGTATTCCCGATACGAGAGCAAATAAAACTATTTTATACCAAGCAGGAACCCTTCGAGAGTTGAAAGGGCAAATACCTATTTATGAAAAAATCAAAGGCGCTTACATATCGCAAAATAAGTCAAGCATGCCTGAAGGATTTGCGAGCAATAGCAAAGGCCAACAACGAGATGTACAGAAAAAATGTTTCAAATGTGACAAAGCAGGTCATTTAGCGAAGGATTGTCGTAGTGATGGTAATGGTGTTACATGCTTTAAATGTAAAGAAAAGGGACATTACGCGTACAAATGTAAAGGTAAACAAGGTGGAGGAAAGGAAGTAAAGCCCGAACGTATTAACGCATTAGTAGCCAGCCGCGCGCAAGCAGTTAATAGAGAAAAAGGAAGAATGATCTTCGCTGATGCAACTATAAATAATGTGACGATCAGTGCTTTAGTGGACACGGGTTCTAATTTTTGTATAATGAGGTACGATACATTTATGAATTTGGGTAGTTCGGAATTGTCAGAGGAAAAGTTTGAGTTGGTAGGCGTTGGCAAAGGCGTAGTAATGACAATGGGTAGTTTTGATGCCATTACTTCTCTTGACGATGCGGTGTTGAACGTAACGTTTCATATTGTGCGGGAATGTGATATCCCTTATGCGGCAATTTTAGGAAACAATGTGCTTAAAGACGTTGATATACTTTTGAGAGAAGGCAGTGCGGAATTCAGACGAAAGCAGGGCGCTAACTCAGCTGTTGCAGACGAAAATCTGCAGTTGCTCGAATTCGGGGCATTGTGTTTAATCAAAGATATTGAACCACAGGCAGTGAAGAAAGTTTTAGAGACGGATACACATGCGGATTTCTCCCAAAAGCCAGATGTGCTCTATAAAGATCCCGATAAGGAACTGTTAGTAGTGCCATCAGTAATGGGAGATGACATCATTAAGTTGGCGCATCAGCAAGGGCATTTTGCAGCCCAGCAAACTAAGGACGTACTTAACAAATATTATGATATCCCTGATTTGAATGCAAAAGTAGAAAGGGTGGGTAAAGGATGCATTAAGTGCATCATTACTAATGCAAAGCAAGTGAGAAAAGACGCGCGTGAATATATTTCAAAGGTTCAAGAGAAAAATCGCAAAGGTATTAAAAAGAGGAGGAAACAAGAAACAAAATATAAAGTTAACGATTTAGTCGCAACCAAAAGAACCCAATTCGGGCAGAGTTTAAAACTGAAACCAAAATATCTTGGGCCGTATAAGGTAACTGCCGGGTTAAAGCACGGGAGATTCGAAGTTGTAAAGGTAGGCGAACACGAGGGACCCAACAAAGCGACCACAATAACAGAGTTCATTAAACCATGGGACCAATCATTCGGGTCGAATGACCAATCAGGACGGCCGAATGTGGGAATGGAAAATGAGCATAGGGCAACCCGGAGTGGACAAATGTACTGACGAAATACAACCATGAACAACTGAACGAACGAATGCAACAGAACTGAACACAAGCCAAAACTCGGGCACACGAGGACGAAACTGACGAGCGTCCAAGAGTCTGAAAACCGAAGTCAATGTGACAAGTCATGCTCTGCGAGCAATGTAATATAATAATGATTAACAAACTTTGTAAATACAACTATTTTTAACATTTCAATAAAGAAAGTCAGTAAAGACTTCTACATATATAGACACATAAAAGTGAAAGAACCTTGAGGACTTGTTCTCTGTGGGCTTGCTCTGGCGTTCAAATTGCACGTCAGCGTGCACAATGAGGCGAATCTAATAATGCGCGCGCATTGTTTCGCTAAAGAGACAGAGACAGAGCTGGACAAAGGAGCTGTCAGAATGGAGGTAGGTGTCACTGCGAAGGTGGCTGCGGCACAACAAAGCTGCCTGAGCACGCTTGTAGCGAAGCAGGAGTTATGCGTTTGGCCGAACAGAGCAGCGTTACTAATTGAGACGCAAATGAAGCCAAGTGGCAAGGAAATTAATGATGGCCAGCGTGCGTGGGCTTGGGCCGAGTCCGCTGGTGGTGTGCTTTATCTGCACCATCTAAAGGTTAGGCTGGGCGCGCGCGCGTTAATGCGTAATTAGCAAAATTAGGTAAGCAGGTATCAAGGAGGTGGGGAAGTGAATGGCCCAACCCGAAAATTCACTTGAATCATTCTGGCTTTCGTATCAGTCTGAGTCAGCTCGATTAAATGCATTTATACTAATATGCTCCAAGAAAACGAGTATCGATGTTCAGATAATATCGAGAACATGATTATGTCTTTGAGAATTATACACGAAATAATGGTGCTTCTACTTATATCGAGAAAAGTTGAATTTCGATGAAAGCAGAGGTGAATAATCTGTACCGTATTTGTTTGTTATGTTATTATAATAAGTTGCCAGCTATTAAAGAAAATTAAATTAATTTTATTATAAAAATGCATTTGGTATTAGGGGTAGAAATTTTGCTGGTACAAGTTTTCAATTCTGTTATGTTGAAATTCCAATTTGCGAAATCCAGAATCTGGATTTTCCACAAAGAAATTGTTTGCAAGGTTTTTCCACAATTGACTGAAACTTGAAACTGGCTAAAATCAATCGAACGGGTTAAAAATTATGTTGGGTTGTTCTCGGGTTATTGTTTTTGTTCGAAACCGGGTTTCATCGCAGATGCGGCTGAAACATTTCAATGCGATGTGTAATATTTCACAATTTCCAAGTCGTCATGTAAAGAAGCGGTCGAAACACTGGCGGTGCGCCGCTCAAAGCCGATCTCGTTGCTGCCTGAAGATAAACACCAAGTAATTAATTAAGAGATGCTTATCTGGTTTTCAGCTAAGTGCGGCTTGGCGCGGCCTCGTGGCAAGTGGAAAAGTCAATCAAAATCAATTAAGAGATCGGCTTTTGTGTGCGCACAGCGAGAGAGAGTGAGAAAAGTGGTGCAACGCGGCCAATTGTGCGGCGTGAGGAAAACCCAAAATCAATTATGTTAATTAAGTTGAGAGCCACTGAGGCTATTAAGCAGGCAAGCATTTAAATTCCACAGGCCCACAGAAAATACGCCGCAGACAGACACACACTGCCACATGTTGCAAGAAGCTGAAGCTCAGAACTTCATATCAAGATCAAGATCCAGCTACTTTGTGGCTGCGGCCCGCCCATGGACGCGCTGTTCACACGCTGAATTGTTTTGTTAGCAGCTTCCAGCGGCACGGCGCTTGGCTTTGCACTGTTGCTGCTGCTGCTCCTGCTGCTAGAGCAATGCATTGCGGCAGCCAGTAAATCATTGTGGCATGCTTTGTGTTGCCGCAACATGACGTGCGGAATTCTGCCTGGAATGTTGCTTGTACGTGTCTTCCGCAAGGATTCTGTTCTTGGTGTCAGGAAATGCTCGTTTGACAAAATGGCTGAGCGCTGTTTTTTTGGTTTTGGACTGCTGTCATCCCTGCCTTATTCATCAAAGAATGCGCCATATCAAGCGGCAAATTTCCGACTACGGAATCAGCATATCTCCCTCTGCCCCGAAGCGATCACCAAGCAGCGATCAACTCAAACGACCTTCATCAGCGGCGCGCAAAACAAAAAATGGCAACAATAAAATTTGCTAAAAGCGTTAATTACAATCACAAAAGGACTGACTCCCTGCATTATTCATATTCATCTTTCCTGCGCTGATCCGGTGATCTGTAGGCTGGTTCCAGGCATGCGGCAGCGCGTACGAGTGGCGCAGCATTCAAGAGGCGAAAGCGGCGGCATCACTTTGCTATCGGCCGCATACACACACACACATACACACAATATAAAAGCGGCAACTTCTTTTTAACCCTCGACACAGTGAAAACAGACAGACAGACACGATCGCGCAGATGGGGACGGGGACGCGTCGAACGACCGCAAATTGCGTTGTCCAGAAGCTCGAAAGCATAATCAAAAACTAATTTTAATCCTGTTGCGGCGGCTGATGAGGAGTCAGATTAATACGACTGACTGATTT